>ML805553.1:116776-141242 GCA_009831015.1 Picea engelmannii
CTCCGCTTGATGTAGCTATGCATGTTGCATCCAGACAAGAAGAATCTGCTCATGCTCAAACTTAGGCTGATAAGGAAACCAAATTTATTGAACAGATCCAACACATCTGCCAACATGTCCACGATATTTTGTAGAAATCCAATGCCAATTACAAGCAACGACATGATCAACATCAGGTTCCACACAAGTTTCAAGTGGGTGACAAAGTCTAGTTGCATTTGGAGAAGGAGCACCTCGTAGGACCCCATCAAAATCTTCTCCCACTTCACTACATGCCTTACACCATCACCAAGGTTGTGGGTGAGAATCCTTTTGAATTAAGTAGTCCCCCCTTCCTTCAACTGTATTCCCACCTTTATTGGACACCTTAGACATGGCTAAGCACTTGGAAACTACATAGCTCAACCCCAATTGCATTGATTAGGACACAATTGATCAAATTCTAGATACATAAATGAAGGGAAATTGCCAACAAAAAATACAACTCTATTGTGTTGTCAAAGCAAGGCAACTTCTCCACAAAGGCAAGTGGCTCACCAGGAGTTAGATTCAACATAAGTTACCCCATATGATGAGAAACCTTGACACAATGGAGACCATTACTTCCTAAGGGGAAAGGAATGATCCATGCAAATATCGGTGGCATTCCACCTCTTCCACTTACTCACAACAGTTCTCTTGCTTGGTAGTTTTCCATGGTTTTTCGAGTCCTACACTTTTGGGGTTGTTTTGCAGACCTAAAAAATGTTATTTTTGCGATGTTCATCTAGTAGGGCCCATGCTTGCCTTAGAAATCACGGGCCTACTACTATATGTATTTCTTAGTCAGATCTTTCTAACGAGGTATCACTAGCCCCAAATGGAGATTGTATGTAAAAGTTGCACCCTTGAGAAGTCGATGTATCAACTAACCACCTAGGGACCCACAACCATTTTAATCTCCTATGATTAGGGTTTTGATGTTTAGGGTTTCTATCTCTGAGGTATTTTCATAAAAATTCTCCTTGGCCTCTTTATAATCAATGACATATGAATGAGCATAGTTGACACATCTCTTCTCATATATAAGCTACCATCATTCTAACTAGTTATGTGACTTTGCATTTTCTAGTCTTTCCTAGTTTTCATTCATTAGTTGAATTTGAGTTTAGCTATAATATTGTGTTCTCTATGATATATTTGTGTCAGTGTTCTTTGCTATATTTCTTCTTTCATTCCGTTCTATAATAAATCTAGATCAAGGATGTAAGAAAAAAAGGTGATACCTAGAAAAGCTTTTATAGGTGTATAAAGAAGTGTTCCAAGATCCAAAAGGTATGCCGCCCAAGAGGGAAGTGGAGCATGCGATATAATTACTATCATATTTTCCTTTACAAAACATTGGATTGTATATACATTCCATATTAGAGTTAAATTAAGTGTAGAAGTAGTTGCAAGAGTTGATGGAGCAAGGAACCATAAGACCAAGTACCTCATGATGTGGTTCATTTATTATTTTAGTACCAAAGAAGGATGGGACTTGGAGAATGTACATTGACACAAAGATCTGAACAAATTCTCTCTCAAGAATAAACACCCTTTTCCTAGATCGATGACTTGTTAAATCAACTACAATATGCAAGGTACTTCAGTAAGCTTGATTAGGTATATGGATATCATTGAGTTTGAATCAAGGAAGAATACAATTGGAAAACTACTTTGAAGATGAATGAAGGCTTGTCTAAATAGTTAGTAATGCCTTTCAATTTGATTAATGCACAACTACATTTACGTGTTTAATGATTGATGTGTTGTGCACATTCATAGATTTGGATTCAATTTCAGAGTATATCTATACGATAATTTGATATTTAGTGCTACTTGGGAGAAGCATGTTGTACATCTAAAGCAATTGTTGGGGACTATAAGGAAACATTAACGACTAGTAAACATAAAGAATGGTGAGTTTGATAGGTAGTCCCTAGTGTACTTGGGGCATATGCCTGGTGGAGGTGAGTTGAAGATTGATCCTACAAAGATAGAGGGCACCCACCCTTAAATTACCCACTCATACTAATGTTATAGAAGTTCAAAATTTTATGGGAGCTTCCCGATATCTAAGAAAGTTCATAGCATCATTTTTAGTTTTAACAATGACACTTCATGCTATTCATAACATCATTTTCAATTGTAGCAACACCACTTCATGCTATAAGAATGAGTAGCAAGAATTTCTAGTGGGGTAAGAATTAGTGTAAAGGGTTTGAATAATTGAAGAAAAATATTAGTCAATCCTTGGTCCTAGCAATACCTAACTTGCATAAGTCTTTTGTAATGGAAATCGATGCTAGTGGGTATGCCACGGGTGAAGTGTTAACGCAAGGTAGGAGGATAGTCTACTAAGTAGTATTGAATTACCCTACATATGATATGGAACTCTATGCCTTTGTGCAGGAAGTAAACAAGTGGAAGCACTATTTACTAGGTAAGGATACCATTATTCATATTGATCGCTAACCTTTACAATACTTGCAAACTAAGAGTAAGTTGCAACAAGAAATATTTTTTTAAATGGATGGGATTTTTGCAATTATTTCATCTAGTGATTAAATATAATAAGGACATTTCCAACAAGTTCGTTGATCTATTATCAAAACAAGCAACAGTAAAAATAATAGTACTAGGAGCCATTATACACATGGAGCCATTCACCCATGAAGCATATATAAAGGAGTATGCAAAAGATGAGGACTTTAAGGGAGTGTATCAAGGGTTGCAATGTTAGTAGGACCAAGCCAAAAATGATAATTACCATATCTACAAGATGGGGAATATTTGTGTACTAAAGGAAGAAGGAGTACAGTTTATAAAGGAGGCTCATACCTCCAAGGTTTTTGGGCATTTAAGTGTTGGGAAGATTGTGTCTGACTTGAAGAGGTTTGTTTATTGGCCCAAAATGTAAGAATAAGTAGATAAGTTTATTAGAGGTTATATGCTATGTTGTACCAACAAGCCTAGTAATAGGAAGCACAGACTATATAGTCCATTTCTACTCTCTTTATTTAAAGGCCATGATAAAGTATATCCATTAACTTTTTTGGGGCTTTGTTGAGTCCAAGAAGATGACATGATTACTTGTATGTGGTAATTGAGAGATTCAATTAGATGTGTGTTATGATAGCTTGTATGAACACCATAAAAGAACAATAAACTACAATTTTGTTCTTTGAAAGGATCTAGGTGCACTTTATGGTTCCAAGCCCAAGCACAATTTTTATAGAGATACTAGATTTATTAGTACAATTTGGACTTGATTGTGGGAGATGTTAGAAGCTAAATTTAAGACATCCACTACTTTCCACTCACAAACTAATGGGAAGACAAAGGTGGTGAATAGGACTTTGGTTCAACTTTCGAGAAGCTACAATCACAAGCATGCAAAGACGCAGATGGAAATTTAATTTATGTAGAACATTCCTACAATGGGGTTGTCCACACTACCACCAATTAGCCCCTTTTGAAATATGTTTTTGATATTTTACACCATCACAATTGGATATTGTATATGGACTAGCTTGAAGTAGGGGCATCAACCTTAATTAATGCATTAAAGGCGAGGGAATTCATAGATAGGATTAGACAGATACACCTAAAAGTTCAATAGAATTTGAAGAAATATTAAAAGAATTAAAAGGCCAAGAATGATGAATACATGGTTGAAAAGACCTTCAAAGTAGAAGACAAAGTTTGGTTGTTACACCTTAAAAAGGAAAGGCTACATGAAACAAAAAATAAAATCAAGGCCATGAGATATGGACCTTTTGAAGTATTGAGAAGGTAGGTGACAATGCTTACAAACTTATTCCTCTACCTTATATGTGCATCTACTCGGTAATAATACAAAGAAACTATAGTCCTAGTTTACACAATGTCAAATGGATGCATTGAATTTGGTCTGCCCTTGCTTTTAAATTTCTATCTTAATTGTTATATACATAGTTCAACTCTACTATTGCCATTTGCACTCTCTCTACAAGGGATTAATGATGGTTCCCACCATAGAGATGAATGCCAAGGGTCTTGCCCACACTAGCATGAATATCATCATTATAGACCATGTTGCCTCCTCGAGCTCTCATAAACCCCAAGTGATTAGGATTCATCTAATCTCTAGTGTAATAGAGGGTTCTAGCAAGAAATTGTTCAAGAAAGTTATATCCTCCCCTATTTTGAGAGTGTCGTGCCTAGCATGCACCGCAAGGTATCTTTACCTTTGTAACGCCACATATGTAGTAATCATTTAGGTGGCCAAGGAGGAAAAGGCACAACTTGATTTCTACTAGCAACACTGGTTAATCTACCATTTAATAGTCTATGGCCTAAAATGGTATATTTACATAGTTGGGTCTCTCAGAGAAGCCCTTCCTAACAAATGAAGCCTATATTTATTTATGTGTTGAGGGTTTTTTCATTGTTGAATTTGACATGAATACTAATAAGGACAACCTTAGTTAATTCAACCCATGGTTTTGGGGAAATGTTGGCCTTTGTATGAATCCTTGGTATCCAACCTTCCACCCCTCTATGGATTGCATTTCCTTGGTCCAAGTGAAGGTAAGGCTCCCAAACCTTCCTCTTTAATTTTGGCCCTTGGAGGCTATCACATAGATTGGGAATGGTACTGACAAATTACACTTTTGTGCCCTTGAAATAGTAGAAATATAGTGTGTAGCATCTGCAAGTATTTGTGTTGAAATAGACCCGTCCAAAGGATTTCCAAACAAGATTTGGTTAGATGCTATGAGCTATGTCTAGAAATAAAAAAATGTACCACAAGCATATTAATTTTCATTACAAATATTGTTCTGAAGTTGAAAATATTGTGGCTTATTTTCCCAAGTGAAAACATACACCTGTTATGGATCATTTGAAGCCTATCAGGTCCATTTCCAAAAAATAGTACAATTGAAAGCCTACTTGTTGGAATGGTGTGAATGCAAATCACAAGTTGATAGGAAAAAGCTAGCTTGAACCCTATCCTTGAATAATTTTCCCTTGAGTTAAGAAAGGAATCCCCTCCAAATAATTTTTGGGTATGTGTTATTTTCTTTGCCCAATTATCTCCATGTTACATTGTGCCAAGGGAAAAATGATTTTGGGTTGTTTTTGGTCCGTTTTTGGCCATGGTTTTTTAGCCCATTGTAATATAATTTTGGTTAAGGAATCTAATCCAGGTTAATAGATTAGGTGAAATCATACATATTGTATTGTAAATGGTGAAACTAATACATTGTGAGTTAGAGGTGTGGCTCTAAACAATTTTTTGTTTTCATGGTCAAGGGTTTCCAGGGTAAATTTCTAAGTATTGTGAGTGAATGTCATTAATTTCCTTTCTATTTCATAAAGAATATATGTGTGCATTCTACACTGTAAAGGTTTAAAACTTACAATAATGAAATAGTGAACCCTCTACTTCAAAGGGATCTCGCAGCTCAAAGGAGGAGAGACCTTGCGATAAGATAGGGTCTACTATCTTGGAAGACATAAATAAGAGTCTAGAGGAAAACTTGGTGATCCCCTTAGAACATGTAACCCTTGATTCAGGTGAAGAGAATTATACAACAAATGAATAAGTATTCACTCCTTGTACTATGATTTAGGACAATACCAATGATTAGATTTAGGTCTCTAGGAAGAAATCCAAAAAGACTTGCAAACCCTCCATTGAATACTTGATATGATCTAGAACAAGGAAAGGTTGTTCCAACTAATTAAATGTGTTATTTCTTTTGATTACCATGTAATCAAAATTGCGCAAATCCACATTGTCCAATAGGGTAATAAAAAAAAAAAAACTTTGTAAGAAATTCAATAATTTTAACTCAATCCCATTCTATTGGAGGTGAGGGAGACATCCTAATTTTAGAAACACCTTTGAAATCAATTCAAATTATACTTTGGATTTTCAAGTTAAGACACAATGTGTTTTTTGATCAATATAAACTAACCATTATTGTGAAAAAAAAATGTAGGGAACCTACAACTCTATGAGCCATCCATGCATAATGAGAATGAAGGGGGTCAAGTCTTACCTTCCATAGAAGATTTAGCACCAATTTCATAGGAAGAATTACTAGAGGATATTAGTTATTTTAGAATGACCATAAGAGGTCAAAAAGGACATTAGTAGGTGGGACTGAAGGGGCAACTACTAGCCAAGGTCAAATGGTACTCTATGGATAACATCGAGGAATTGTTTCCTCATCACCTTCAAAACTTAAACTTTTCAAGACTAAAATCATCCAAAAAGGGGAGGGATGATAAAAAAATGGATCTACATAGTCACTATAATGGATTCTATATAAGATGTAAGATATAATTTGGGACCAAGAAGGTTCACTTTAGGCAAAATATTAAAAATTCCATTAATGACTATAACTGAAAAATCCTTCTGTTTGGGGTCAAAGAAGTGGAAATTTGGGGTTTCCAACCTTAAATAAAATTGTCCCAAAGGTCCTCACTACATTTTATGGGTTCATATATTTCCAATGGTGGTTCATTTTTGTCAATGAAGTTCATATGTGAAAGTTATGCTCTTGTAAAAGTAATGATCCAATTATTCCCCCTAGGTCAAGGTGGCAACCCCATTAACTCAACATGATTCATCCGTGTGGACTTAGGAACATATGGAATTCCATTATATACTTTTATAATCTTTAGTGAATAAAAAATCCTAACCAAGATGGCAAAGAAAAGATGTTAAAACTCTAACCAAAAGGAGGGAAAAGGGTTTAACTCCATTTGTGGAAATTTGATGTTGCATAATAGATCAACCACCAAGAGGAGTAGAGATGCAATAGAGTAGGGAATACAAATGATTTTGTAGGGGATTGTAGGATACCACAATGTCTCATATTTAGGCAATGATCTTAGTGACCTATGTATTTTGACTTGTACTCTCATTTGATTAAGAAGAAAGACAATCTTTCATATTCTTGTTTGGTTTTCCCACTTGGGATTTCCTATGGTAAATATTGTGTTACAATGTTCCAACCTATGTTTTGTTGTTGTAATTCTATTTTTCTTTCTTAATAATTAAAAAAATTGTATGGTGTGTTGATTTCCATGTTAAATCACTAAAAAATACAAAAATAGAGTCACACAGTTGAACATAAACTCATTATAATAGTTTTGTGTTTTAGATCTATTTTGACGAGTCAACCATTAAAATATCCAAATCTATTTACATATCCTCTTGATTTTATGGTATTTTAGTGGCCATTCAAGACATTTATGATTCACCCTTAATGGGTAGTTACAACCCACATTAATGGCTATTAGGTGGACTTTGTAGTCCCATGTATGATGGGTTGGGGGTAGCTAGCTAATCTAAAACCTACTTTTATATAGTCAAAGATTTAACTTATTCAAAAAGATCATGTAAACTATCATAGTGTGATTCACTGCTTTATTTGGGTACTTGTGGAATCTCATAATATATTTTGTTTTAGATTTTTCACGTGTTGTTTATATGGAGACTCTACTTCCCTAATGGCATTTTATTCTAACTTCAACATGGTATTAACGTTCTGGGATTGAGTCTCCCCAACCTTGACCACTTACTCTCTCAAGATTGTTTCAAATTTCTCTTGGTTTCCCCCTTCTAAAAAGGATGTAAAGCAACATTCATCTCTTGAAGACTATTTTGAAAAAAAAGGCTTCATTTTTTTTAGCTTGGTTATAGAATATTTAGGTCAAAGAATGTTTGTTAACACAATAATTTTCCTTAGGTCGATTTTTTTTTTTAGTTTTTAGTGTACACTGGGACTATACATTAATATATGGTTGGTATATTTTTATGGGTTTGTTAAAGGCGTGCACACCTCAGGGAACCTTAAATTTTTTTCCCACCATCCATATCAGTTTTTTTTGGAGTTATAGTCTTGGGCCCAAAATTCTATAGTTTTTTTCAAGTTTATTATATGCTATTTGGGTTACTAAAAGATTGTTCATATTTTTTTCTTATTATTATTTTTATTGCAATAATCTATTTCTCATATTTTCCCAAAATCTAAATTGGAATAACTTAATCTAGTGGCAACAGTTATAGGTAAGGTTTCAAGGGACAATCATGCATATCTATTTCATTACTTACTAACATCCCAAGAAAATTACTCACAAATGAAGCTAAAGTGGATGAATCATAAGTGTAGGAAGAAGCTTAATCACTAGGGGTCGAATAGAAGAAATTGTAGGTCTTATGTGCAAGAACAAGGGAAAGGTTTGTCAGAGCGAAACAATGGTGTGGAGATGTAAAGAAAAAGACTGATGAACAATCGAATTTTGAAGGAGATGAAGCAAAAACACAGGGTGTCTATAGAGAGAGTTATTAAAGCTAGGAAATGGGTAGGTTCAATCCCAATTTTTGATGATTTTTTTGTTGTTGTTGTTGTATTAGTTTATTTATTTAGATATGCCCTATTTTTTCCAAAATTTTGAGGGTTGAAGTGGTTCGCTTTTCTAGATATGCCTTGTTTGAAGGTCTATTGTGTTTTTTGTACACATATAACCAATTATTGTTTCTATTATGTTATACATGCCTACTATTTTTAGTGTTTCCTACTCAACTATGTGGTCTATTGCTTCTTCCAACATGCCTAAAACCCACCCAAGGAACAACAATATTTTTATAGATCGGGGCCAACACCCAAACGTTTTTCAGTGTGCAAAACTATTACAATAATTTGAGATTGATTTTTTTGTGTGTAATTAATTATAGGTAGTGCTTTTCCACTTGGTGTGTGGCTTGTTTCTACAACAGAACACAATTTTTTTATTGTCTCCTTTGTTTGAAATTTGAGCTTGGTATTTTTGAAGAGGAGGATTATTTTTTGTTAGTGGAATTTATTTGTTGTTGTAAAAGGAATTTTTTTTATTAGTTGGTTTTCTCCTTTAGGGGGATTTTGTTGTAGTGGCCCTTGTTGTAAATTTTAAACAATTTCAACTAAAGAAATCCATATATTTTCTTAAGAAAACAAAAAGTAAACAATGGCATACACACAATACACGAAGATTTAAACTATAAACCCTTAATTGGGAAAATCATAAGCATAGAGTTGCACATCTATCTTCTTCATTGTGTCTTATTATTTGTTCACAATATAATGTTTAGGTATTTTGTAGCATCCAAAACTCTAATTGATAACCTAGATTAGACTACAACCCTAATGCCTTAATTGGGATTACATTACAATGGGTCAAATACCATTGGCTAAAAAAGCATAAAAGTAGGCCAAAAATGAACTCCCAAAAATATTCAAGGCACTACCTTGAACCCAACAAGGGCTATTGATGCCCCTCCCCACTAGGATGGATATTGGAGCTACACCTTGTGTAGCTATAAATCCTTGATGACAACATAATCCACATGCTGATGATAATGCCTTGTAGACGAATGCACAATCCACATGCTATAACTAAAACCTCATGCGTGAATGCATAGTCCACATGCTACAACTAATGCATCGAGGATGAATGCACATTCCATATGCAAATAATATATCACATCTCTAACACATGCACTTAGTTCCCTACCCAAACACTACATTTTTTCTACCATATTGACTATTGCATAATACACATATTTCCTTTATGATGGATGATTCTAACCAATAAAGGAGTTGCATATTCAAAAATTCCATGAGAAGATTATTTCCTTACAAACCACTAGTGACAAACTTCATAATTAAGTAGCTTCCTCATAGAATACTAATGACAAAATTCATGTTGAGATTGTTTTGTTGCGGTACATAATTTCCTCATTATAAAATGCTAATGGCTTGAGGAGTAGGATGATTCATGCAAGAAACTAATAATTATTCATGCAAGAAACTAATATATGACTACAATCTGAGGTTAATTTTATGCAGGTCTCTATCTCTTAGCATCGAAAGGAAGTTATCACACTTTAAAACTATAATGCCTAACTATTTAATGAGTATTATGACTTGAAGAAAGATTACGATCTCCTCCTTTATTGGTTGGAAGAAAAGGACAAGTTCAACAAGACTATGCATGACCTCAATCAAGACCCTATATAAGACATAAGTGATTTGAGTAGCATTAAAAGTATGTTAGAGGTTGTATTAACAAATTACTAGTTTTTATCTCTTTTATTTTCTACAAGTACAATAAGATATCTTATTAAGAGCTAGATGCATAGGACTAATGATCAAGTGAAGAAATATCATAAATGAATCAAAGGAGAAAGAAGCACCACTTGATTATTTAGTAAATATCACTAGTTTTCAAGAAAAAATATCTCCTTTAGTGATGCATTTACTTTGACATCAATTCCTTCATTCTTGATTCCCAAATATGGGAGAAAGAATAAATTCTTTCTTCTTTTTATATAACCACTCATACTTCATTGTATACACACGAGTTATCTTCTCCTTATTTTGAGATTTAAATGCAAGTGTTGGTTCCAAATTGCTTCCTCCATTGGGTTATCTTAGTGGTGGATTTTCTAAGCATGGATATGGAATAATTACTCTTGTTGTCTCTGAGATGAGAACAACATTATAAGAATGTGTTGGATATGTTGATACATCATAGCCAAATGAAAGACCCCTTTATCTCTTATTCACTTTTATTTCATAGGAATTGAATATTACACCATCAAATGACTTGTATACCTAAATTTGAATGTACAACGTAGAAACCAAATTCTACACCTTATGTTCAACCAATACCAAATTCTTCATCATCCACATTTGAGTGGTGTAGGAACCTAGTTATTGTAACTAGATACATTCTTATTATTCATAAAGGTATTAAAATTCCTATTAATATGCTAGTATTTCCTCTTACAAATTTTTAGTTAAGAAGTGCAAATGGTAAAATTGTGGATCGATACCAACCATTAGGATTCATTATGGTCAGATTGGTATTGGGGGGTGGGGGTGGGATTTAATAATGTGTTATTATCCTAAAATGTATAAGGGGAGGAAAAAGTTTAGCGAAGGTCTATTGTAACATGAGTAAATCTACCCTCCAAAGAGCATTGTTGTTGCATATGAGGCCTTGTAGACTCAGATTCCATGAAAAAAGAGGGAAACAACTTGTTTTACCAAAGAGATCTTACAACATTACCCAATCCTAGACCACTATGATACATAATTGAACTTCTAGAGTAACACATACTGAAGCCTACTAACAACCTTGATGAGAAAAATCTCCATAATGGGTATTATCAACAACATTATTGAACTCATTGCTAAACTGAAAATAAAACAATACATATTAGTTTAGTCATTTAAAGCACTATGAGCTTGTGTGATCAAATCTAGGTCTAAATCCTAGTTTCTTTCCTCAAACAAGCGATAGAAGTCCATTTTTTGGTGCTGATCACCTTATTAGTAGGTGAATCTAGTGTATTGTCCCCATATATTTGCATGTGAGTATATTGGATAATGCATGAAATTCCTAGACACATCTATAATCAATTGAATAAGAGAATATATCTCCTAGTTTTTTGGTGTGGTCTTCCTCTCTAGCTAATTAATAAGCAAATTTAAATCTCCTTCGACCAATAGTTTTGTAATGTTTTTAGACTAAGCAATGAGAAGTCTATCAATCAATGTGATGGATTCAACCATGTTAATGGAGAAGGACTAAGAAGTGGAAATTTATTCATCTAAATTATACAGTGCAATCTTTGAGAACACTTCCATGGTTTTTCTGAAGTACTCCATTAAAATTTAGTTTAACCCATCCAAAATTGGGGGTACCATACAAATTTTGGAGATATTTTATCTATTGAAGTGGTGGGAAGGATATCTAGTCTAAAGGATTGTAAGCACTTGACCTCCTCCTCAAAGACAATCATCTTGACCTTTGATGTTTTGGTTGCTTCTATCAACACTTTTTTTAATCAGAGCCAAGTTTGATTTGGGGACAAGTTTTTCCCTTTGAATATTTATAGTTATTTTGAATTTCCAAAGTTCCATATTATGAAATCTAGAGCTATTGTCCATACAAATTTCAGTTGGGAAGATTTCTATGGAATGCACACCCAATTTATATTTTCCAATTCTTTATTTATTTGAGAGAATTCTTTTTTAGAGCTAATTGGAGGGAAGTCATTCCACAGTGTGTTCCAAATGGCTATGTTACCACTTCAAATTTCCCAAAAAAGATAATTGGAAATGAGAGGGAGGTTGTGAACTATACTATTCCACATAGGGTATCCCCTTGGGAGAGGATAATTTTAGAGGAGGATATTGAGCATTACCATGCAAATATTTGAAATGAATGATTTTTCTCCATAATGCATTGGTATCCTTGAGGAGTATCCAATCCACTTACGTTTTTCTACCAATTTTGGTATTCCAATTGGCTCAACCCTAGGCCACTGGTCCACTTAGGTTTTGCTGTCATATGCCAACGAAAATGTTGCCATTTTCTCTCATCCTTTGTCCTAAACCATAAAAATATGATCATGATTGTTTCAATCTCATTTAAGGTGGCATTGGGTACCAATAGTACCAAACTTAATAAATTAGGTACAACTACCATGATGAAAGAAATACAACTCAACTTGCCTGCCATAGGCAAATATATATTATCCCACACCTTCTTCTTTCCTTTGATCTTTTTGATTGCCTTTTTCCATCTGATTCTCCCACACCTTGAGGCAATGAGGGGGTATCCAATATACTTAAGGGAATTTTCTTTTGGATAATCCAAATATGTTAATGATCATAAAATGAAATCTGATATAGGCTACAAGAAAAATAAATTAAATTTTTCCAGACTCATCTCCTAGCATGAATCTGACTCAAATTCCTATGAGCTTTGGAAATATACCTCTTGAGGGATTCCATTAAAATAATAAATAATAATGGGAAAGGTTGGGACGCCGATATTTCATCCCCATAGAGGATTTGAAAAAAAATGAACTTTAGAAAAAGACTAAATTAATGCTAATTATGTTAATGAAAATTTGGCTTCCCTTATCAATTCCTACATTATGAGGACATTACGAGGACTGGACTTATTTTACAGTTCTTACCTAGGGTGCTTATTTGAATAAGAAATCAAGTTCCTACACTGAATTTTGATCTCTTTAAAAAAGGAGAGAATGCACCTCCATACAACTCCATACCAAGTATAGTAACACAAAATGTTTTCTTTGTAATGTTGACCACATGACACCATATGGTATTTTTGGTTTTGCTTCAAATATGTAGTGTGCACTTGATCTAGTCCTTGTGTAATACATATTTTGTAATTAAGGTTATTGTGATTTTTGCATTAGATAAAAAATAAATAAGTTAACCATTAGAGAGACAACCATGGGCATGCATTTGACTTTGAAGTTTGATCCCTCTTATTGTGAATTTATGCCATTCTATGAATTCACCCAATATTTTAGTTATCATCAAAATAACAATACAACAATCAAATAACAATAACATTCTAGTAAATTTTCAAAGAATAAAAGCATAACATAGGATGAAATATTAAGTATTTGCAATGAAACTTGAATCACAATAAGTTAACAACCAACACGGCAAGACAACCCACCTTTTAAAATTCATAGTTGTTGAACATAGTAATAAACAAGCAAAGACATACAATTTTTTTTGGAATGTTCTTGGTGTGTTGGAAATGTCTCAAAAGGATAACTTTCCCATCCCAAGATTAAATCTTATTACAGTGCCCCCTTTTTCTTGACCTGTTTTTTAATATGAAGTGGATGTCTATTTCTGGTAGACATGGTGACTTGTATTATATATGTAGCTGACATTGATGGGTTTCAAATATTATTTTGAATGTTGTACAACTAACATATATATATGTGTATATATATCTATATGTGCTCTCCAACGTTGAAGGATGATACCTGCACTCTTGTTTATTGAGTTGTTTATAATGGATAAAATGTTGTGGACATTATTGCTATGCGATATTTAATGAAATCAGGTTTTAATGCTTGTATTGATGGTTTGAATATGTGAAGACAATATAATAATTAATAACATTGTTGAACTAGTGTTAAGTGTGGCATAATGGTCGTGTATGCATGACTCTTATAAGGAGATGCTGATGATGATCTTGACAATATAATGACTACTAACATTGTTAAGCTAATGACAAGTGTGTCTGAATGACCATATATACAAGACTCCTAGAAGGAAATTCCCGATGATGATCTTGTTTTAAGATCACAAGGCTTGATAAGCTAGTGGAGTAGAAATTCTTGATTAATTTTGTAGGAGAATTGGAAGACTATGCAAATTAGATTGCATAGTTGTATGAGATTTAGATGTGTGTGTTGTGGAAGCATGATGAAATTGCAATATAATTTATATGATGATATTTTTCTTAATATACATGCTTGTGCTAGATGATTAAATTAATCTTAGTGATGTGGGCAATTGGTTTTGTTGGATGATTAAACATGTGTTTAAAACTATTTGGGAGAACTCCAAGTTGGCAATCTAATAGACATAAGACCCATTGAGGTTAATTTGTGATTTAAAGTAATTGAGATTAATTATGACATATTGTACTTTTATGATTTATTTGATATGAATGTGTGTCATGCATGTATATGACACAAGGGGAAGCCTTTTAAGTTCATCAACATATGGGTGTGGGACATGACTAAGAACACTACTACACATGGTGTTGAAGTCTGATGAGGAGTTTCGATGTTACAGAGAAAATCGACCTTACCATTAGACATTACTCACTATTTCTCAAAATTTCCTTATATTTTTTTCTCGGTGCCCCGACGTTCATCAGACTTATGGCACAGTTTGTTATTTGCCGAACTTCTGACTCATATTAGATGGTTTACAATTAAAAAACCTTTTTTGCGACCCACTATACTAGCTAAAACCGTATGTATTTGGGCAAGACCACCAATACTGCAACGTTGACGTCATCATTGTGACCCACCATCGCCCTATGGATTGCCACTATGGCACCTATGCGACACTACCATGTCATCAAAGTATTCGTCTCATGGGTGTGTTTGGCACCTTGGGCCTTAATTATGCCAGCTAGGGGGCCTAAAAATGTTTGTCGCGGGCTTATTATGCTCACGTTGTCTCGAGACGTCAATTATGCCAGCTAGGAGGGATAAAAATGTCTGTCGCAAGATTATTATGCCCACGTTGTCTCGAGATGCCAATTAAATGTGAGTGTACAATAGATATTGGAAATTACAAGAATTAATGGATGAACATAATACAAAATACAAGTTTGCATGATGTGAGCAAGTTGGATAGTACTTGACCCACATCAATTGTGCCACTAGATAGGATATGAGTGAATTTGAAGTCAGATGTTAGTTAATGTGACCAATGAAGTCCTATGATGACCGATCTTAACTAGTACTACCATGTCCTAGAGTTACCCCTTTGTATAACGAAGGGACACTAGTCCATAGAATTTTAAGTAGCCCATTGAGTGGTTATGTCTGTATAATCCGAGTGCACTAGGGGTTTTTCAGGATGCTAAATCCATTTATGCATTCAAAAATGCAAGTTAAACAACATAAAATTTTTATTTCTCCCATATTTGGATCACTAGATTCCGATGAAAAATGCCAATTAAACGTATAACATTTATACTATGCCACCATGGGGAAAACTTGGGAAGGATTTAGGTGGCCAACTCAAAGGTTACAATACTACACCCATATGTGGATGATGCTAGTATTAAGGAAGAAGCATGCCACATTAACGCCGACAATTGAGGAGGCCCCAAGACAAAGAAATGGGTAGTCTCCAACAACAGTGGGAGGACCAAAGGAAAAGGATCACATCTTGAGGGGAGGAATCAATGATTCAAAAAATTCCAAGGGAATGTGACAATACAAGGATATGGGAGACAAAGTCGTTCTTCGGAAGGAACATTTCCAGATTGGTCAGACCAAATGGGCATTTGACCCATGTATAGGATACAGTGGCAGTTGGTTCACAACAAGACCATAACTCATGGTAAACATATACCTAGTTGTATCAATCATGTCCATCCCCACCATAATCCTCTGCCTCAATATGGTCCCCAATACGTCATCAACCATTAACCATCACTTCCATTTCTCTCTTCCCACCCATTGGTGCACCCTCCATATCAATACCACACTTTGTATCTTCCATTAGATCCTTCGGTGCACTACCAAGTTTGGAATCCATTCACACTATAATATTCTTCAGTACCACCCCACAATGTGAAGCTAGAGATTGGATAAAACACCCTTTTGAGTATCGATTGCGGTGGATGACTAGCTACAACAAAGCATAGTGTGCCTCAAGTACTAAGCATCACCTCATAGTTGTAACAACTAGCTCGAAGACCTGTGAATATATGTAAAGTTAGTTATGATCAGCTTATGTAAGCAACCTATGGGTTAAGGTGGTCCCCATGGGGAACATAGTATATAAGGTTTTAATTAGAGAGATAACAAAGGAGAGGCGTGTTAGATATTCCTTAGGAGGAATCTTCAAAAAGAAGAAAGTTGTGGAATCTATATTACAATTTTCCTAGTTTTGTAATGGAGACTGTAACCGTGATGTTTGTCATGTAAAGATTCTTCTATTATGAGGAATTAATGGAAGATCAATAATGTTTTGACTCATACTTGTCTTATATGTGATGTTGGTTGTGATATTTAGTGTTTATCTACAATCTTTAAGTGATATTTAATGCATCTTTATAATAATGTATGAATCTACCTACAAGAAATTATATTTCAAGTTTTTTTTTTCGAGACATAAACCATTGTATTGATATTTCTAGTGGAAATGAAATACATAATGATGAGATCCCTCTGATTTTTAACATTACCATCCATTTCCTTTATAGATTGCCTATATCGGATAAGACTATAACATATCCTTATGACTTTGACTCTTACAATCATCCTTATACAGGTCACTCTTTAAACAAATAGTTCCACAACATCATACTAATGCTAAGACAAAACCATGAGACAAAATCTCACTAACTTTAGATAAACAAATATTAAAACACGACCAAAAATCCATTCATCAAATTTTTTGTAAAAGTATCAAATCTATAGGACTATGGTCCTTAATCTCATGAACAAGCAAAATACCTTCCTCCAAAATGAGTGCGTCCTTTGATAACTGATCAACTTTGTGGTTGAATTCTCTGTAGACATGAGCAAATGACACCTCTTCAAAAATTAATTTCTTTTCCATAATCCTATTGAAAATAGTGTCCAACTCCAAGTTAGAAATGTTACTTTTACCATTTCCCCATTCCATTAGAAGTTTAGAGTCACCAAAGACCTGTAGCCTCTTAACTTGCCTATCCACTGCAACCTTAAGTAGGATCTAGAGGGAATTAGTTATGTTGTATTCTTTGTGCCCAAACCCGCCCCATACTTTAGTAAAATGTAATTTTCATTATCTAGATAAAGAATGGCCCCATATCCACAAGTTCTCAGAGTACCCTGGCATGCTCCATAAAAAAATCCCCAAGACTTAGTGCGATCTATAATCGGTTCTTGAAGGCTTCTTGGAAAAAAATTCTTTGGTTGCTTCCTTCCTTCCCCATAAGAGACTCTAATATGATGCACAAGCCTTCCTAACAATGCCTCCTTATCTTCAAAAATCAACTTGTTTATGGTTAACTAGATGCCCCGTAACACATACCCAGGTAGTGCTCTATGTGAGGAAACAAATTTATCAGTCATCCATAATTCCATACATTCCAACAGACTTAATTAATCCCAATGAATTTGTAACGTGAAACTATTGGAAATTTATATCCATAAAGATTTGGTTAATTGGTAGTAAACGAATAAATTATATTACAAGTGACCAAATTATATTTAAAGTTTGCCTTGTAATTTGGAATGTCGAAACTGTACTAAGTGACCAAATTAAAATGCACGCCCAAGCTTCCCTGTAGCTCCATAAATTGTTTTATAAGTTTTAAGATGGATTTAGATATATGGTAAATTTACCCATGTCATCTATTAAAGTACAATTGAAGAAAAGGAGAGGTTTGTTTCATGCATCGAGATTTGAGATTTGATGTAAATTTGAAAGAAAAAATGCCTTAGAGTAAAATGCACACCCTAGTCTTAATTTTGACCTAAATGGAGTGGTTCAACTTGCAGAAGGTGCAGTCCGTGATATTACACATGTTTATAACATTGGATTGGAATTTGGTGAAGGGTGAAATATACATTTTGGTTTGGGGTTACATGCTTGAACTAATATGTATTTTTACATATACAACTATTAAATTATTTATAGTGATAGATGATAGATTAATGATTCCAGAAGTGAAATATTGTGGTTGTGGACTATTGTTGTATATGAAGATACCCAATAGGGTATTTACGAAAGAATGCTTGCATATTACGGTTTAAGACTAGGGTTGCATAATTTGTTGTTGCTAAAGTTAAATAGATTTCTTAATTTTTTTTTTTTGTTTCAATAAGGACCAACCACCTTAATATTTGGTAGGGAAAAACAAACATAATTCGTACAGACTTAAGCCAATTCCCACTTCAGTATGGAAATTTTGAAGATCCATGTTTAATGAAAATTCAAAAATTTGACCTCATTTACTTGAGGTTTCTGATATCTATTTCCCATGAAATTTGAACCTTATCATTGAATATACAATATTAGTTGTAGTAGAATATATTTCACTTCTATAAAACCAAAATCACTAGGTAGGTAACCCAAGAAAACAAACACTCAAATAATGCACTTTGTTGTTGGGTTTTGGTCACAAGGGTGGATAAATCACCCTTAAGCTCAATAGTTGTGGGTTGAGCCTCAAGACAATTGGCGATAGATTTAAACCTAACCCTAGATCTATTTGAGTATATTAAAAATGACAACATTAAAATGCACGCCCAAGCTTCGCTGTAGCTCGAAAAATTGTTTTATAGGTTGTAAGATGGAGCTAGATATATTGTAAATTTAATTATGTCATCTAAATTTCAATTCAAGAATAGGATAGGTTGCTTTCATGCACCTAGATTTGGTATTTCATGTAAATTTGAAGGCAAAACTTCGTTAAAGTAAAATGCATACCTTGGTCTCAATTTTGACCCAAATTGAGTGGTTCAACTTGCAGAAAGTGTAGTTTGTGATTTTACACATCTATATAAACTTATATTGGAATTTTGCAGATCTTAAACTTTCTGATGTGCATAAAGGCAAAAAATTGTCTTGTAAAACCAAAGGGCCAAATTGTTAAAGTTGGCTATATGAAATTGCGCACCCAAATTTGGCTAAGGCTCCATAATTTAGGATTTAGGTTGTAAATTGATGATTTCATTATTTATAACCTATTTGTACAATTAGTAGTGCATTTACACTCCAAAAAGAATGATTTAAATGCACAAATATTCATGACATTTTGAGGAATCAGAGGATGGTGGGTTACGAGAGAAAACAAGGTTAGTTTTGCATTTTTAATCATAAAAGACTATTATGTGCAAAATTAGGCAAGAGATGCATAGTAAAACCCTTGAAATGCACAACATGTTTGTAAAAAGTAATCCAATGTTGTATTATACCTTAGATTTGAGTTGTGCAAGTTGCTAGGGGTGTGGTTTATCATAGTAGATATGTTCATGTTGTTTATTTTGCAATTGCAAGTTTAAAAATGGTGGTTGTACAAAAGAAACAAAGTTTTCCTTGTAATTTGCAAGGTCTAGACTATACTAAGTGACAAAATTAAAATGCATGCACAAGCTTCCTTGTAGCTCCAGAAATTGTTTTATAAGTTGTAAGATGGAGTTAAATAAATGACAAATTTACCTATTCTAAAGTTCAATTGAAGAACAAGAGAGGTTGTTTTAATGCACCTAGATTTGGTATTTCATGTAAATTTGAAGGTAAAATTGCCTTAGAGTACAATGCATGCCCTAGTCTCAATTTTGACCCAAATGGAGTGATTCAACTTGCATAAGGTGTAGTTTGTGATTTTACACTTGTCTATAAACTTGTATTGGAATTTTCAGACATAAACCTACCTGATGTGCATAAAGGCTAAAAATTTCCTTGTAAAATCAAAGGGCCAAATTAATTGCTTGGCTAGATGAAACTGCACGCTGGAAGTTTGCTAAGGCTCCATAATTTAGAATTTATGTTGTAAATTGATGATTGCATTATTTATAACCTATTTGTACAATTAGCAGTGCATTTACACTCCAAAAAGGATGATTTATATGCACAAATATTCATGACATTTTGATGAATCAGAGGATGGTGGGTTATGAGAGAAACCAAGGTCAGTTTTGCATTTTCAATCATAAAAGACTCTTTTGTGCAAAATTAGGCAAAAGATGCATAGTAAAACCCTCGAAATGCACAACATGTTTGTAAAAAGTAACCGAAGGTTGTATTATACCTTATATTTGAGTTGTGCAAGTTGTTAGGGGTGTGGTTTATCATAGTAGACATGTTCATGTTGTCTATTTTTCAATTGCAAGTTTAAAAAGGGTGGTTGTGCAAAAGAGGCAAAGTTTTCCTTGTAATTTGGAAGGTCGAAACTATACTAAGTGACAACATTAAAATGCATGCCTGAGATTCCCTGTAGCTTAAAAAATTATTTTATAGGTTGTAAGATGGAGTTAGATATATTGTAAATTTACATATCTCATCTAAAGTTCAATTGAAGAACGAGATATGTTTCTTTCATGCACCTAGATTTGGTATTTCATGTAAATTTGAAGGAAAATCTGCCTTAGAGAAAAATGCATGCCGTAGTCTCAAGTTTGACCCAAATTGAGTGGTTCAACTTGGAAAAGGTGTAGTTTGTGATTTTACACCTATCTATAAACTTGTATTTGGATTTTCAGACATAAACCTACTTGGTGTGCATAAAAGCTAAAAAATGCCTTGTAAAACCAAAGGGCCAAATTGTTAAAGTTGGCTATATGAAACTGCATGCCTAAAGTTGGATAAGGCTCCATAATTTAGGATTTAAGTTGTAAATTGATTATTCCAATATAACCTATTTGTACAATTAGTAGTGCATTTACATTCTAAAAAGGATGTTTTCTATGCATAAAGATTCACGACATTTTGATGAATCAAAGGATGGTGGATTAGGAGAGAAACCAAGGTCAATTTTGCATTTTTAGTCATAAACGACACTTCTGTGCAAAAATAGGCAAGGGAGGTCTAGTAAAACCCTTGAAATGCACAACTTGTTTGTGAAAAGTAACCAAAGGTTGCATTATACCTTAGATTTGAGTTCTGCAATTTGTTGAGGGTATGGTTTATCATAGTAGAGCTGTTCATGTTGTCTATTTTGCAATTGCAAGTTTAAAAGGGTGGTTGTGCAAAAGAGGCAAAGTTTTTCTTATAATTTGTAAGGTCAAAACTATACTAAATGACAACATTAAAATGCACGTGCAAGCTTCCTTGTAGCTACACAAATTGTTTTATAGGTTGTAAAATGGAGTTATATATATTGTGAATTTACCTATCTCATCTAAAGTTCAATTGAAGTAAGGGATAGGTTGCTTTCTTCCACCTAGATTTGCTATTTCATTTAAATTTGAAGGAAAATTTGCCTTAGAGTAAAATGCATGCTTGTTGGCACCCAAATTTTTAGGTTCATTTAGAGCGCGTGCACAAACAAAGTTGTGCATGCCCATTCCAAATTTTTTCATGCGCTTAAGCTAATATGTGAAGAATGACAAAGAGTGTGCATCGAAACGAGTTTTGACTGTGCGCACCAAGCCTACAAGATTATCAAATGCAAGCTAGTCCCAATTTTTATGTGCATCTAAAATCAAGAAGACACACATCAGAATCAAGAAAAGAATCATCGAGAAATCCTGTCAAATGATTACTTCCAACAACACAAGGGATCATGGATTTGACAAAAGATGAGTTGGAAGGACGATTAAGATTTCCCCGACTCTTGAAGGCTACATGGACTACAGGCCAGTGTTAGAAGCGTGCGAGGTAGTTTTGTTAGTCGAGCGAGTGGAGAAGAGCAGAAAGAGATAGAGCTCATGAGTAGAGAAAGTTATAAAAAGAAGCAATGATATCATAAAGGGCACTAGATATATGTTAGATGAGAGTCATTGAGTTGATTGTATCGAGCTTGCTCTAAGACTGTTGTAATACTGTAATGCTTTTGAATATAATGTTGAATCTGTCACATATCTGAAGTCTCGAGAGAATATGCATTATGTAGTCTGTTGTATTTCTAGGGATTTATATGAACGTGGATATGAAGTCTCTTGGTTGTCATATAAAGTCAGCTTAATGTATGCCTCTGTTGTAATGGAATGAATCTGGAAATAAAGATGTGACAATTCTGATCTGTTCTTTGTATATCATGTATAAGTTGGTTATGTGTGTGTATTGTTTTACTTTTTAGTCCTAATAACTTTCCATTTATGAGTCACATTAATGCCAACCCCGATGGATCTTGGTGTGTTTATCCTTCATCCTTGTCACAAGACCTTATGGTCTTTGTGATACTCTCTACATCTTGGGTGAGACCTTCCTTGGCCTTGGCCGAGGATTGATATGTCGATACTATGGGGTTTTTGTTGGTCAACTCTGGACAAACCTTGGGTCTAAACTCTCCAGCGTTAAGAAGGACACGCGCAAGCATGGAAAAAAATGACAACAGATGGTTCCAGTGTCGGGACCTAAAAGTGTTTTAGGAAATGATGAAGGCAAGAGATGAGGTGGACCTAAAATTGGTTGACTGTGAAAGAGGATGAGTTTTTCCTGCGAGAAACTTAGGGGCTGAAAGTGAATGTGAAGAAATGGAAAGATGAATATCTTTACACAGATATGCATGAACTTTTATTTGTTGAATTTCCTTGTTTGTTGTATGAATGGATACAAAGGCATAATGCTACCAATTCTACTGTGTGGCATTTGGAACTAGTGGTTTAGGATCAAGCCAAGCTTGAAAGATTAAAAGTGTTGGATAATAAGTGGACTGAAGCTATTGATTTCTGGTTTGCTTGAGTAAAATAAGGCTATATTGTTGTTTTTGCTGTGGAGTACATCGATTCTTCAATGAGGCTGAAAGAAAATTTGTGGAAGGTCCGAGGAAGTGGATGCTGGAAGAAATTCCACTCTGGATAAATATGTTGTTCATGGAGAAAGTGATAATGTGCATGGAGCCTGATCAAATGGATGAAAAAACTCCCTTAGCTCGAGGGGGGGGGGAGGGGTGTAGCAAAGACGAGGGAGAGCGAGAGAGGAAATGATCCATTAAGGAGGATACACAAATTGTTGAGATGAGGCGAGGAATGGAATGGACCTAGACGAGCAGAGGAGAAAAAGAGTCGAGATATATGCAATAAGAGTTGAGATAAGAAGAAAATAAGAGCAGATAGGTGGAAAATATTTAGCAAGGGGTGCACGACGAGGGGTTGAACCTAGGATTAAGAGAAAAGAAACCACACTAGGTGGTAGTGTGGAAGAGTATGATGTGCCATAGTGGAGCATAAATGAGGATAGGCCTGCAAAGAGGCGTGGCATAAAGGATAGGGTGTCGAGTGGGGATACTAGTAGTGATAATAGTAAGGGCCTAGGCGATGAAGTTTTCACCCCTTGGATGTTGCAAAGTTCCACAACCTTAAAGGAAGAGGAAGCGCAGTGCAATGTTGCACTGATAAGAGGAAAATATGGTGTGTGGAGTAGTAGTGCGCTAATAGGACATGAAGAAAGAGCGCAAATTTGTGGTGCACAGATTATTAGGATAGGAAGGTAGAGAACAACATGTTGGTGCACTAGAAGAAGAGGAAGATGGAGGCTTCTATAGTGTCAAGGGAGATGAATTGGAAATAGTAGATGGTCTTGTGCAACTAGGAGTAGACAACTCTCTAGGTCACCTCACAAGGAATTTCAGAAGAAAATGGACTTACCCCCCCTTTGTACAACCCTCCTTGTGAATTTTTAATCAAGATGAAATGACATCATATAATGAAGCAATTGGAGTATAAGAGAGAGAAGAAGAAGATAGAAGCAAAGAGACAAGTGAAGAATAAGGTGAAGTCAATACTACTTTACCCCGAGAAGTATTGGTGTTGATAAGTAAAACCTCTATCAATCAGAGAAGATGAACTAGCTTGAGGTTAAGGATGGAAAATAAGGACAGTACCCTTAGGTTACCCCTTTTCCATAGAAAAGTTAAGGATAATGTGGATCAACATTGGTTTACATGTGAAGCAATTTGTTTATGAAGAGAATCACAGACAAAGCAACAAATATCACACAACTGGAGACCACGTTCAGGGACAAAGCCTTGACATTGTACATGAAGTACAAGGTTACTGTGTCGACAAGATAGACCAGGTACCTAATAGAAATTAAAAAAGATATGCTTAGGGGGTTCCAGAAACCTAAGTCATAATCCCATTGTATCATAGAGACAAAAGAGATAAAACAGAAGGAAGGCAAGACCGTATGTGATTGTGAACAACGATTTA
>ML805553.1:158521-169599 GCA_009831015.1 Picea engelmannii
TGGCCTTTTTAAGTAGAGAATAAATTATTCTCGAAACCAAGAGAAGCTCATTCAGGTATTCCACTTTACTCTTTCAAGAGTCTCATACATGTCGATATGTTTGTTTATTTATTTAATTATTATTCAGTCACATAAACTTTTATTCTTTGATGATTTCTATATGTATTCGCAATGGAAACACAACTAACAACTAGCCTATATGTTATGTGCTTGTACAAGATCCTACATCATCAATCTCATGGACGTAGGTAGTTAGTTCTCATTTTTCTATTTTAGTTAGTGTGTGTGCAAGGTTTCCAAAGATTCATGTATATTTCAACCCTTTACTAAACTCTGGGCACAAATCACCCTAGTATATGGTCTTTAGGGTTTAAAACAAAGCCACAATATTGTAACTTGTAACTTTTAAATTACCAATACCATACATGGATTTTTATTTCTAGGATGTGCATTTTTCATCATGCCCTATTTTCATGCATTTCTCTACACTTACAAGGCAACTTTTATCCTTTATGCACAACAGAGGGTTTTGGTTTCAAAATGCACAACTAACGTATGAATAGATGTAAAATGATAAAATCCAAACTCCACAATTTGAGCCACTCAATTTGGAGGTCATATGAGTCTTAGGCGTGCATTTTACAACAAGACGGTTTTACCCTTCATTTTACAAAAAAAGTTTTGAATCTTGGTTCAAGGTAGAATTCCATATTCATTTGAAAATGCACTTCGGATGATATATATATATATATATATATATATATATATATATATATATTCACAAAAAAACTTAGACGACTATATTTTTAGCTATATAGAAGCATGGGGCATGCTTTTTCATTAGGGCACTTTCCACTGTTTTGGTCTCTCAATTTACAAGGTAGATTTTGCCTCTTTTACATAGCAACCACTTTTATGTTTGCAATTGCAAAACTAAATATGTAGACATGTGTAAAATTATCTAAGACACCCTCAGAAACTTCAATCACTAAAATTGCAAGTGTGTTAAGACCGAGCTTGCATTTTTCATCATGCCCTGGTTTCATGCATTTTAAAATATTTTTCCCTTTATACATTTTTTTTTGCATTTACAATGCATTTTTTAACCTTGATGCATAGTAGAGGGTGTTTGGTTTGAAAATGCACAAATAAATGCATGGAAATATGTAAAATGATAAAATACAAACTCCACAAATTTAATCACTCAATTTGGAGGTCATATGAGTCATAGACGTGTATTTTATAGTAACACAATTTTACCCTCCATTTTACAAAAAGACTAGAATTTGGGTTCCAGGTAGAAATCCTTTTTCATTTGAAATGCACTCTGGATGATATAGATAGATTTAGAATGTTATTGAATTCACGCCAAAACTTAGATCACTAAATTTGGAGTTATATAGAAGCATGGACACACATTTCCATTAGGGAACTTCCTATTGTTTTGGTCTCCCAATTTACCAGGTAGATTTTTCCTCTTTTACATAGAAACCACTTTTATGTTTGCAAATGCAAAACTAAATATGTAGACAGGTGTAAAATTATCTAAGAAACCCTCAACAACTTGAATCACTCAATATTTTTAAATCTATTTTTATATTTTCAACATCAACATATGCTAGTAAGATTGTTGAATCTAAGGGGTGAATGAGCAAGCTCATATTTAAACCTAGCAAGCTAATATAGTAATGGCGGGTCATACCCCGAGGCTTTGATTTTTGAGCCCTTTAGACCCTTGGTTATGATGAAGAACAAAACCTAGCCATCAGGGCTGACCGCGTTTTGTCTACCTTGGGGGAAAGCCCCTTCTCCACCACCTATAAGGGATTAGGCGCGACCCTAAATGATCCTTGAAGGCTTGGTGGCCAAGTGGACGAGAGGTAAATAAATAGTTAAGGTTTGATCTATCCACTAGAAATGGGCGATGATGTCTTGGATTACAGTGATGAGGTCTTCGACACAGTCGATATCTTCCCGTTAGACCTAGAATACATCTGCATGAAAACACTAAAATGGGAAGATGGCATGTCAACCTTCAACCCATTGGATCCCATATCTCCATATGATCATGAGGTTGGGCAACCCAAAACAACCCTGGTCTCATGCTTAGCATGCAAGAGGAGATCAAGAAAAGGTCTGGGATTTGGATCATTTTATTTCGTTGAGGAAAATTGCTCGAAGACCCCTCATATGACACACTCTTGACCTTTGTTGCATGTAGAGTCCTCAGATATGCAAGCAACAAAATCTAGCAGTCCAGATCACAAGATAATAGAGAAGAAAGGCACCAACAATAGTTCCCCAAGGAAAGGTAGGTGATGGAAGGTTAGATGAGAGCAGAAGAAGATGGTGGTGGGAGACAATGTGGCAATCACAGACATCCCCAACCTAGTAGGGAGGACTACATTGGGGAGGTTTTGTGGTAAAATCGTCTCCCTGACATCATTGAAAACCTGGTTAGATGATAGCTAGGTTGGAGTGCTTGGATATTTCCTAGTATTCCACACCTTAGCGTGAGGTTGGCTTTGTTTCATCTTCAACAATCACGAGGACACGGTGGAAGTATTCAATCATGTGTGGAGTTGGGGGTCATCAGGCCTAACCTTGAAGGAATGATTCATCTCATTTGATCCAACCCATGACATTCATTCTCTATCCAAAGTTTAGTTTATTTTTTCTAATTTTCTTATGTCATTTTGGCATGAAGAGGTCCTGGATGAAATTGGAAACAAAATTGGAAAATTAATTAGATCTGAACCTAACTGGGAATCAAAGATTGATATACACTAGGCCTGGTTACAAATAGAGGTGGAATTGCGCGACGAGTTGCTGGATGAAATTGAGCTCGTATGGGGAGGATTCTCTGTACCCCAAAGGCTAGAATACTAGCATGTTCCCTTCCATTCCTTCGATTTCCATGTGTTAGGATATATCTAAGCTCAATGCAACTGAATCCCAACCCATTTCTTGCCATTCTAAAAATTCTAGAAGCTCAAGTAAGGAGAGGTGAATTTAGAAACAAAAAAGGTGGAAAACATTTCAGGCTCAGAGCGTAGTAGCTCAAATATTACAAGGCCAGTCTCTCCAGGTGGCAGCACCCATAAGGCCTTGCTTGGAAAAATTCCTAGTAAGATATCTTGTTCCCATGCATCGGTTCAATCTAATTCTAATGACACATTTTTAAATATTCCAAAAGTACATGAAGTGGGACCTCATGGATCTACCTCTAATTCTCTTCCCCGTAGAAACCCCTACACTCCTCTTTCTAAGGATTCCTCCCCTTTATATGGGCTGGGTGGAGATTCACTTCCTTTGGAATCTCGAAGGAATTCACCAACATTTTCCTTGGAACCTTCCAAGGATGATGACCAGTCTGCTTCCTCTATGTCAATTCCCTATTCTAATTCAGTCGTGAAATAAGACTATCTCCTTCAATCCAAAAAATTAAAAGGCTAGGTAGGGGAGGCTTATGGAGGCCTAGCTCCAGATAAAGGATTTGGGGTGAAAGTGGGGAGAAAATACTCAATCTCATTGGCTAAAATCGAAGAAGTTAAATAAATCCAAAGCGAGAAACGAACTACAATAATTCAGGCCCTTAGAGCAGGTAGGGCCCAGGAGATAGGTCACAAATGATTGTGCTCTCCTTCAATTCTTGGGGAGTAGGGTGTTCTCCCAAAATTTTATCCCTCAAACAATTGTGTTAGGCCGTTAATATTGAATTTCTTATGATTCAAGAGACAATGTGCAGTGACGTTAAGGAGGATGAAGTGCTCAGACCTTGGATTCCAGGGTCGTCCGTTTTTTCTTTAGACGTTGAAGGCCTCTTGGGGGGTCTAATTTTAGCTTGGAGTCCTCATATTAAGGTGATGGATATGGCTATTCTACCCTCTTGTTTATTTATTTAGGATTTTGAAAAATCACTCAATTCCTATTTCAAGTTAATCAATATCTATGGCCCGTATTCTAATCTCTATCCATTCTAGGAGTGACTCAATGAGTGTAGTTTCTATAACTCTAAAAATATCATTATTGAGGGAAACTTAAATTTTACTCTCTCTTTGAACGAAGTGTGGGGTGTGGTTCCTCGCCAAGACCCATTGGAATATTTCTTCTCCCATTGGTTGGAGACTCACCATATTTTTTATTTGGTTCCCCCCAAGATTTCACAAACCTAGTGCAATGAAAGAAAAGGGGATGGCTTGATAGCCAAAAGGCTTCACAGGTTTCTAGTTTCCGAGAGATTTCTAGACAATTCTTGGTTCTTCAAATCAAGGGTCAAAATTGGGGGATTATTGGATCACTTGTCAATCATCCTGGAAATATTGAGTTCAAAGAAAATACCTCCTTACCCTATGAAGTTAAACCAGGATTGGTTGAAGGAGTTGGACTATAAAACGACGGTTGAGGAGAAATGGAATCATTTGAATGAAGAGTCAGAGACATCTCTCCTGCATCAATTTTTCGAAAACATATCAAAAATCAAACATGATACTTCTATATGGGAAAAATATTATAACTAAAAACAATCAAATCTCCTAAGGGAAGTGGAATAAAATCTCAGGTTTCTCCTAATTGAAAGAGAAGTAGGAAGTCTGAAAGAAAAAGAAGAAGTCTTTCTACAATTGCTTTTGAAGAAAAAATAGGAACCGTTAGCAACCGACGAATCCAAATGGTGCCAAAAAATCAAGGCCATCTGAATTTACCCATTTATGACTTGTTGATGACGTGTTTCTCTTTGGTACAGGAACAATCTTAGAGTTTCAAGCTATGAAGGAAACCCTAGATCTATTCTATATTTCTACAAGTATGCAATTCAATAGTGAAAATTCTATTCTGTTGGTTCAAGGATTGGAGAAGGCTTATTCAACAACCTTGGAAGATATAATTCCCTTCCCAAATTAAAATTTAGATGATGGCCTAAAGTGTCCGGGATTTGTGCTCAAGCCTAATGATTACTTTTTTAGAAATTGGATATGGCTATATAAGAAAATTCAAGCCAAAATCTCCTTGTGGGTACATCTTTGGCTCCAAAATCTCCTTGTGGGTACATCTTTGGCTATCGAGGGGTGGTCATTTAACATTAATAAATTCAGTACTAAGTAGCATAACTATATATTAGGCCTCCATAAACAAAATTACTAAATGTATATTTACCAAAATCAGGAATCTCTATTTTCATTTCCTATGGTCAGGAAACATAGAAAGAGGAGGGATTCCATTGGTGAAATGGTCAAAGTTGGTGATGCCAAAAGAGTTGGGGGGATGGGGTATAAAAAACTTATTCTGGTTCTCAAAATACCTTGAAGATAAAATCTTGTGGAGGATATTGCACAATGACATGCTCTAGGGTAGAGTCTTGGTCTCAAAATACATCTCAAGTTCATCCATTATTGAATGGATAAGATCGCCCAGAAAAAACTTGCACAACAATTCAATTTGATGGAAAGCCATGGTCAAGGATTTCCCTCTAATTGGGAACCGTCTGGTCTGGTGAGTGGAAAAAAATAATAATATAAGGATAGGCGAGGACCCATGGGTCAATTCGGGGGTAGATTTCAAGCTATCTGACAATCTGGTAGAGGATCTTCATGAATGTGGATCTTCACGATTGTGGTATCTTCTACTTAAAGGATGTAGGTATAGTGGATCCACACTGTCTCGATAGAACTATCTAGAATTCAAAATGCTCTTTAACTATAGGAGGTCATAAAAAAATTCTCTGGGAGGAGTTCACAAATATATTATAGGCAAACTTCATATCCCTCTAGGAGGATGAGGAGAGAATCCGCTTCTGGACAGGTAATGAGAATACATGTATATACTCGACCAAGAAGGGTTACCGAGTGATTGTAGATGATGAGTTTCGGGGTGAAAGGAAATGGTGGTGGTGTTTCATCTAGGCCACAAAGAATCCTATTAATTTGGAAATATTTCTATGGTTGGCCATGGAAAAAAAAGTTTAACCTGGGACAATAGGTTGAAAAGGGGTTGGGTTGGCCCCAACCACTGCTCTCTGTGAAAATCTAGCACATAATCAGTTTCACATCTCTTTATTCAGTGCTCCTATGCTAATTTAGTATGGAAGGGAATACAAAAAATATCTCATACTCATAATTGAAGGGCCTAATGGGGATCTTTAAAGATGACTTTTTCTCTGGAGGGAGGACAAAGACTCCCAAGATCATCTTCAAATTCCTTTTTTCTATATTTATTTCATTTTTTGGTTAAGGAACAATGTTGTTTTTAATGACACCTTTATCCCATGTGAATTGGTGGTAGGATTGAAAATTAAACTTGCAGGAAAATACAAGTTGAACATCAAGGTGAAAAATACTAGATCGCCTATTATGCCTCTTATGGCCGATGGAGTCCCCTGGGATTCTTTGACGGGGTTAGAAAAGATCATCCACCCCATTGTGGAGCAGAGGCTATCTTATGTATATCTAGTTCCCATTTCTTCAGGATCTAGTATGTGCCAGGGCCCAGATCGAATAATAAAGTAGAATTTTCTTCTATAATTATCCTTCTCTTTCACGTTGATATGCTCAAATTGAGGAAGATCCAGGTTTTCAGAAATTCGAGGGTGATGATAGACTGGGTCACCGAGGATTCTTCTATGCAAATAAGATCTCTTCGCCCCTGCTTACACTAGGTTTTCTCTTTTATTGATAAACTGGAATGGTTTTCTTGCAAGCATGTTCTCATAGAACTAAATGAGAAAGTAGATGGTCTATCTAAGGAGGCACTACAATTGGATGATGGAGCTTATATTATACATACATTTTATGAAAATGAACTTCTGGAAGAAATGAACTTTCTACTGTAGTTCTTTGTTGAAATTCAGATATGTCTATATGTATTGAGAAGATCATAGTTTGTACGTATATAGAAAATGATAGTGACAACATGTTTTGAAAAAATGTAAAGATGTCAATGTAGCGAAACATGTTAGAAAGTTAAGAAAAGTGTATTTTAAAGTGATTTGGACTGTCCCCATGGGGTCATAAGTATGTATATTCTTCATTTTTGATTGAATATAAAGTTTTTTCATTATTTGAAAAAAACTTGATTAAATCGAATTGGAGGTGTTTTAAGACATGGGCGTGCATTTTTGTGAAGTCTAGTGTGCATTTTCCACAAGGCCATAAATTATTGTTTAAAAGAAAAGCATGTATTTCTTAAGTGCGAGCGTGCATTTTTAGTTGTGGAGGCTCTAACAAGATTGAATTAGGGTTTTATGAAACAATAGAAACCCTAATCCTAATCATCTATATCATCATATATCGATAACATTGTCATGTACATCTGGCTCAACCTTTTCTACTTCTTAATCTAACACATCTATCTGCTCCCTATGTCCAATGTATCATAAGCATAACTTTCAATGTTCAACAACAATTTAGATTTTTTTTTTTAACTTTATTATTCTGACATCAGACCTTTGATGCCCAGGTTCATCATAAAATACATGAAGGTATTCTGGAAAAATGTTTCCTCCCATTTGTCTCAACCTCGACGAACTTCAAGCTCTCAAGAATCACCACTTCGACAAAATTTTCCCACCCTAACATTGTTGATATGACGTGCATTGTCTTCCCTAATATCTTCTATCTGAAATACATTTCCCACACTATTGTCACCACTTCGATGGATTTACTGTGCCATATTGTTGGACGATCGACGGATTGTTCCAGAGCGCCGCCATTCCAATGGAGGTGGTCGACCATAAGGTCGCAATTTTGATGGCACCTACGTCGACTTTCCAATGGTATTTACATGCACCAATGTCGCACTAATGATCTAGGTCATTGATATAATGGCAACGACTTGGATGATGATGGTTTCTTGGAAAATTGCACATGGTAACCCAATGCATGAAAGTAACGACAACTCTATGGTTATTGCAATTGAGATGATCGGTTGCGACAAATGTTTGCTTGACTAAAGTTCCTCATAGCTTCCATGTGGAATTTTCCTATGTCACTCGTTCGACGGATGGATAAGGGCATCAACAATGAGATGAAATAGATTTGACAAACCAATTTGATTGGCTTTGTCAAGCTGTCGGCGTTGTTTCGTCTGAATGACATCGAAACAACGTCATAAATTGTGCCAAATGTACTAGTGATATTGGGAGTGGATGGATTGCTTTTTGGAGTACTAGGGTTTTTCAACGCAAAACAACAACATTTAAATATCAATTTCAAATATGTCCTTATTAGTTATTGACAATACAGGTTTAGTCCTCAATTATTATAAGTTTTAAGGGAAAATTTTGACATTAATTTATGGTTTACTTACTTAAAAAAGATAAATTACATTTGTTTCTTCAAAAGTTTGTTTGGATGAAGGATGTCAAATTCATATTTGTTTGTGGTAAATGTCAATGTGAATTGAACAAATTGAAGTGAAGTGAGACTAGAAATTTGATTCCTACCTACCAAAAGAATTTATCTGTGGTGTTTGATATTAAAAAAGGAAAGATATGATAAATCAAACTTCTTGTTTATAGATGAAGTAATATACCATAGTCCATATAATAGAGAAAAAAAATGTTTTAAATTTCCTCTAAGATGGGAAATTGATGGTTCTTTGAAAAGAGATGGATTTAAATGGTCCAATATTTGTAATTTTCTAAATCATTAGCCAAAAACAAACATCAAGAGATACTTGAAAATGCTTTAGAAAACTGTCCCTGGTTATTCATTTTAGTTTTTAAAATAGAGAGGAAATTTGTTTTAAATTTTGTCTAAGTTAGGAATATGATAGTTCTTTGAAAAGAGATGGATTTATATGGTCCAATCTTTGTAATTTTCTAAATCATTAGCCAAAACAAGCATGAAGGTATACTTGAAAATCCTTAAGAAAACTATCATTGGTTATTCATTTTAGAGATTTATCAACTTGGAAAATGATTTGATAGTTAATGCATTCCTGCCATTTAAAAAAATATTTTATTGAAATTGATACTTATTTTCGATAATTTTATATGCATATGTGAAATATTTGAAGCTCAATTTTTTTCTTGTTTTTATATGAATGGTGTTCTTGTCAATGCATTACACAAAAATAGTATGAAAATAAGAATTGATTTTTGGTCTCTTTCCTTAAACCTTTTTCCTTGGTTGATTTTATTTTTAGTCTATTTCATTTTGATTCCCAAATCGGGCTTGGTTCTCAAATTGGATCCCCTCTTTCATGAGTCACCTAACTTGCTTCCCAGTTTTTAGATTGACCTGATCCTCAAATCAGGTTCCATATTTACTTCGAATTGTTAAGTTTTCTTCTGATCCCAAAATTGCCCCCTATTTCCAAATCAGGGCCCTAGTTATTTACCTTCAAATTTGAGTTTTCTTTTGAAGTTCAAGTTCATGTTTTCTATGTTATTCCTGAAGCCTTTCTTTTTTGAGTTCAAATTCAATTTTTTTTTTTTTTTTTAATTTTATATTTCCGTCGAGAAACCTTGGATTTGGTTTGAAATTCTTGAATATTTTGAATCCCTTGTTCAAACTTTGAACTAGTGTTCAAATTATGAACACTCCTCCTAAAATTTGAAATCTTTCCTTGAATAATGATCAACTTGATTGGGTGATCAACCCTGATCTACAAATCAGACCATCTTTTCATTTAATTTTCTGTTTTATTTTCCCGATTTCCAAATAAGGCCCTGCCTCCTCCAACTTATGTGTACACATGGCCTAATTTTGAGATCAGGTCCAATTTCCAAGTCAGGTCCCCTTATCATTATCTACAAACTATTTGATTCCCTCCCACCCCCTGTTAGAACTCTTTTAACTTTAAATTTTGTTGATTGATATTTTATTTCCTTTCAAACTTAGTTATTCCATGCCAAAACCTTTTTGGGCCTAATCTGAAAAATCAGCCCCAATTCTCAAATCGAGACCTCCCTTCACCTAGTCACCTAGTCCCTTAGCTCAATTTGGAAACTGACCCCTATTTCCAAATTGGGACCTCCCTCCCGAAAAGTAAAGTGTAATTAAAATTGTGGAAAGGTTCGATGGAGTAATTGATTTGATATTAAAGTTCACCCATACAATTTGTTCTTTGTGCACTAACATACATGGAACTTACATGACTTCAAAGAACATTAAATGACCAAGAAATAGACCCAAACAATTAAAAAAGAAGGAAGTTTGAATCGACAAATGTGATCAAATCACCTAGGTGGCACAAAATAATATATGAACAAAGAAATTGAATGACCAAGGAGGGAAACAAGCCATCAAATAAGGATTTAGAACTAATAAAGGAATAAAACCCCCTAGTGGCACAAAAAAAAGATAGTTGAATGGAGAACCTAGCACCCAAGGAAGGGAAATATATTGCCATCAAGAGGAGCCAAAATGATGAATCTGTCTCTTCTTATATTGTGTAAATAAGATAAATTTAATAGAGGAAGGGGATTTCTGCTTTTGTAGTTTTGTTCTCTTTTATAAAATTAATGAATGAGAAGCCACTGTTGGCCAAGATTTTTTGGAGACTAACTTTAGTTCTAAATATTTTGATGTGTATAACTTCTTCTCCCATTTGACTATGTTTTGGAATGGTGTAAGCATATGATTTTACAATGTAGATGTTTCTCATGCAATAGTCAAAGGAAGAAAACAAACCAAAACCATATCCAAGGACATGACATGTTGTGTACATGGTGGAGAACAAACAAAATAAATAAGGGGGCGAGGCCTCATAGAAGGTCAAGGAAATTGAGTTATGTGCACCATTTTTCCCCTATACCATGTAGAGATGCAACATTATTTCATCCTCTTTGAGATAACATAGATGTTTTTTAATAAACCTGTTAGTGCAAAGGAAAATAAAGGAATGGAGTTACAACTATACCATGAGAAATTAAAGGTGGTTCCATTTTTCATGGTATGTTAGTTTGACCATCTAAAATTCCAAACCCTATTACACATTTAACCAAGACACTCTCAACAATTTTAAAAACAAGTCAAGTAATATTAATATACTTTAATGCCATAGTTGTAACATAATCAACAACCGTATTAGGTATATTAGAGACCGATTTGGATTGAAGAGCTCCATACAAAATGGGT
>ML805553.1:186215-198569 GCA_009831015.1 Picea engelmannii
GAGGCTTACAGAACCAAGGAGTAATCACACTCAATGACTCATAACATCAACACTTCCTTATTCAATTCAAATTCAGAAATTTACAACACCTTTCTTATGGATCCAAATCTCTCCATATGAGAACATACTAACATAATGATGATAATCATTCTTTTTTTTTTCTCCCTCAGTATCATGAGGCTTATTTATACATGAAGAATCATTGAGGAGTGGATGGGACTGAATCCCAAAGCTCTGATTTCAAAATTTACAATTTTAGATAAAATCCTCAAAAATATGGGTTTTAATGCAATTTGGGCAGATTTGAGTTAGGCCCCCACCCATATATTCCAAACCAATTATAATTTTTAAACATTGCCTGCGCCTTACTCAATTTTCCATATTCTAGACAAAACCCATTTCGTATAATTTCTAGATCTGATGCCACATGCATGGAAATCGAGGCGCAAGTTGGCAGTTTGAGATTTTTGCTAATTTTTGCAGAATCATTCCCCCTGAGTTGGATGTCCACACGTGCGAGATGGGTGAATTCTGACTCACTTTTCTGCATGAAAACATCGTTCTGGAGAAAATCTATGTCCCCGATTTTCCTCTAGAATCTTTTCAAAATTTCGAATTATTTATAGTACCGGATTAGCACAGTTGGTACCAAATTAGAACAGTTAGTACCAAAATCTTGTAGGCAGGGTTTTAGTACCGGATGAACATAGTCACGACTATGGGTACTGGACCAATGCGATGGTAGTACTGGATGGAGCTAGTACCAGAATAGGCACAATCTGGTACCGGATGAAGCTGGTGTCGGAAGAGGTAGAGAGTTGGTACCAGATGAACGCAAACGTAGTACCGGATCACTGCAGAGTATTGGATGACATGGAGTGTGGGTACCAGATGACTGTGCAGGTACTGGTTGACTCTAGAACCTTCTGGTACCAGATGACTTGGAGTATCGGATGACCTGCAATGCGAGTACCGGAACAGGAACAATACAAGTACCGGAACATGGCCAGTGCATATACCAAAACCTGAACAGTACAAAACATGTTGCTTGGACATAGAAACATAGGATTAAACCATCATCGACAAAACTATTGTATAATCATCTTTTTAATCACTAAAAATATGGAAAATTATGTATTAACCACATAGGATGAATAACAAGAGATAATGGAGGTTTATGGTGTAATTAGTGATATATTATTGACGAAATGCAGGGAGAAGGTGTAATGATGAGTGTATTTGTATGGCGAAAAGTATGACAAAATTGGAGCTCAAAAATCATTATATAAAGGTTATTTCAATAACAATTTGAATGCACCCATTTTGTATGGAGCTCTTCAATCCAAATCGGTCTCTAATATACCTAATACGGTTGTTGATTATGTTACAACTATGGCATTAAAGTATATTAATATTACTTGACTTGTTTTTAAAATTGTTGAGAGTGTCTTGGTTAAATGTGTAATAGGGTTTGGAATTTTAGATGGTCAAACTAACATACCATGAAAAATGGAACCACCTTTAATTTCTCATGGTATAGTTGTAACTCCATTCCTTTATTTTCCTTTGCACTAACAGGTTTATTAAAAAACATCTATGTTATCTCAAAGAGGATGAAATAATGTTGCATCTCTACATGGTATAGGGGAAAAATGGTGCACATAACTCAATTTCCTTGACCTTCTATGAGGCCTCGCCCCCTTATTTATTTTGTTTGTTCTCCACCATGTACACAACATGTCATGTCCTTGGATATGGTTTTGGTTTGTTTTCTTCCTTTGACTATTGCATGAGAAACATCTACATTGTAAAATCATATGCTTACACCATTCCAAAACATAGTCAAATGGGAGAAGAAGTTATACACATCAAAATATTTAGAACTAAAGTTAGTCTCCAAAAAATCTTGGCCAACAGTGGCTTCTCATTCATTAATTTTATAAAAGAGAACAAAACTACAAAAGCAGAAATCCCCTTCCTCTATTAAATTTATCTTATTTACACAATATAAGAAGAGACAGATTCATCATTTTGGCTCCTCTTGATGGCAATATATTTCCCTTCCTTGGGTGCTAGGTTCTCCATTCAACTATCTTTTTTTTGTGCCACTAGGGGGTTTTATTCCTTTATTAGTTCTAAATCCTTATTTGATGGCTTGTTTCCCTCCTTGGTCATTCAATTTCTTTGTTCATATATTATTTTGTGCCACCTAGGTGATTTGATCACATTTGTCGATTCAAACTTCCTTCTTTTTTAATTGTTTGGGTCTATTTCTTGGTCATTTAATGTTCTTTGAAGTCATGTAAGTTCCATGTATGTTAGTGCACAAAGAACAAATTGTATGGGTGAACTTTAATATCAAATCAATTACTCCATCGAACCTTTCCACAATTTTAATTACACTTTACTTTTCGGGAGGGAGGTCCCAATTTGGAAATAGGGGTCAGTTTCCAAATTGAGCTAAGGGACTAGGTGACTAGGTGAAGGGAGGTCTCGATTTGAGAATTGGGGCTGATTTTTCAGATTAGGCCCAAAAAGGTTTTGGCATGGAATAACTAAGTTTGAAAGGAAATAAAATATCAATCAACAAAATTTAAAGTTAAAAGAGTTCTAACAGGGGGTGGGAGGGAATCAAATAGTTTGTAGATAATGATAAGGGGACCTGACTTGGAAATTGGACCTGATCTCAAAATTAGGCCATGTGTACACATAAGTTGGAGGAGGCAGGGCCTTATTTGGAAATCGGGAAAATAAAACAGAAAATTAAATGAAAAGATGGTCTGATTTGTAGATCAGGGTTGATCACCCAATCAAGTTGATCATTATTCAAGGAAAGATTTCAAATTTTAGGAGGAGTGTTCATAATTTGAACACTAGTTCAAAGTTTGAACAAGGGATTCAAAATATTCAAGAATTTCAAACCAAATCCAAGGTTTCTCGACGGAAATATAAAATTAAAAAAAAAAAAAAAAATTGAATTTGAACTCAAAAAAGAAAGGCTTCAGGAATAACATAGAAAACATGAACTTGAACTTCAAAAGAAAACTCAAATTTGAAGGTAAATAACTAGGGCCCTGATTTGGAAATAGGGGGCAATTTTGGGATCAGAAGAAAACTTAACAATTCGAAGTAAATATGGAACCTGATTTGAGGATCAGGTCAATCTAAAAACTGGGAAGCAAGTTAGGTGACTCATGAAAGAGGGGATCCAATTTGAGAACCAAGCCCGATTTGGGAATCAAAATGAAATAGACTAAAAATAAAATCAACCAAGGAAAAAGGTTTAAGGAAAGAGACCAAAAATCAATTCTTATTTTCATACTATTTTTGTGTAATGCATTGACAAGAACACCATTCATATAAAAACAAGAAAAAAATTGAGCTTCAAATATTTCACATATGCATATAAAATTATCGAAAATAAGTATCAATTTCAATAAAATATTTTTTTAAATGGCAGGAATGCATTAACTATCAAATCATTTTCCAAGTTGATAAATCTCTAAAATGAATAACCAATGATAGTTTTCTTAAGGATTTTCAAGTATACCTTCATGCTTGTTTTGGCTAATGATTTAGAAAATTACAAAGATTGGACCATATAAATCCATCTCTTTTCAAAGAACTATCATATTCCTAACTTAGACAAAATTTAAAACAAATTTCCTCTCTATTTTAAAAACTAAAATGAATAACCAGGGACAGTTTTCTAAAGCATTTTCAAGTATCTCTTGATGTTTGTTTTTGGCTAATGATTTAGAAAATTACAAATATTGGACCATTTAAATCCATCTCTTTTCAAAGAACCATCAATTTCCCATCTTAGAGGAAATTTAAAACATTTTTTTTCTCTATTATATGGACTATGGTATATTACTTCATCTATAAACAAGAAGTTTGATTTATCATATCTTTCCTTTTTTAATATCAAACACCACAGATAAATTCTTTTGGTAGGTAGGAATCAAATTTCTAGTCTCACTTCACTTCAATTTGTTCAATTCACATTGACATTTACCACAAACAAATATGAATTTGACATCCTTCATCCAAACAAACTTTTGAAGAAACAAATGTAATTTATCTTTTTTAAGTAAGTAAACCATAAATTAATGTCAAAATTTTCCCTTAAAACTTATAATAATTGAGGACTAAACCTGTATTGTCAATAACTAATAAGGACATATTTGAAATTGATATTTAAATGTTGTTGTTTTGCGTTGAAAAACCCTAGTACTCCAAAAAGCAATCCATCCACTCCCAATATCACTAGTACATTTGGCACAATTTATGACGTTGTTTCGATGTCATTCAGACGAAACAACGCCGACAGCTTGACAAAGCCAATCAAATTGGTTTGTCAAATCTATTTCATCTCATTGTTGATGCCCTTATCCATCCGTCGAACGAGTGACATAGGAAAATTCCACATGGAAGCTATGAGGAACTTTAGTCAAGCAAACATTTGTCGCAACCGATCATCTCAATTGCAATAACCATAGAGTTGTCGTTACTTTCATGCATTGGGTTACCATGTGCAATTTTCCAAGAAACCATCATCATCCAAGTCGTTGCCATTATATCAATGACCTAGATCATTAGTGCGACATTGGTGCATGTAAATACCATTGGAAAGTCGACGTAGGTGCCATCAAAATTGCGACCTTATGGTCGACCACCTCCATTGGAATGGCGGCGCTCTGGAACAATCCGTCGATCGTCCAACAATATGGCACAGTAAATCCATCGAAGTGGTGACAATAGTGTGGGAAATGTATTTCAGATAGAAGATATTAGGGAAGACAATGCACGTCATATCAACAATGTTAGGGTGGGAAAATTTTGTCGAAGTGGTGATTCTTGAGAGCTTGAAGTTCGTCGAGGTTGAGACAAATGGGAGGAAACATTTTTCCAGAATACCTTCATGTATTTTATGATGAACCTGGGCATCAAAGGTCTGATGTCAGAATAATAAAGTTTAAAAAAAAAATCTAAATTGTTGTTGAACATTGAAAGTTATGCTTATGATACATTGGACATAGGGAGCAGATAGATGTGTTAGATTAAGAAGTAGAAAAGGTTGAGCCAGATGTACATGACAATGTTATCGATATATGATGATATAGATGATTAGGATTAGGGTTTCTATTGTTTCATAAAACCCTAATTCAATCTTGTTAGAGCCTCCACAACTAAAAATGCACGCTCGCACTTAAGAAATACATGCTTTTCTTTTAAACAATAATTTATGGCCTTGTGGAAAATGCACACTAGACTTCACAAAAATGCACGCCCATGTCTTAAAACACCTCCAATTCGATTTAATCAAGTTTTTTTCAAATAATGAAAAAACTTTATATTCAATCAAAAATGAAGAATATACATACTTATGACCCCATGGGGACAGTCCAAATCACTTTAAAATACACTTTTCTTAACTTTCTAACATGTTTCGCTACATTGACATCTTTACATTTTTTCAAAACATGTTGTCACTATCATTTTCTATATACGTACAAACTATGATCTTCTCAATACATATAGACATATCTGAATTTCAACAAAGAACTACAGTAGAAAGTTCATTTCTTCCAGAAGTTCATTTTCATAAAATGTATGTATAATATAAGCTCCATCATCCAATTGTAGTGCCTCCTTAGATAGACCATCTACTTTCTCATTTAGTTCTATGAGAACATGCTTGCAAGAAAACCATTCCAGTTTATCAATAAAAGAGAAAACCTAGTGTAAGCAGGGGCGAAGAGATCTTATTTGCATAGAAGAATCCTCGGTGACCCAGTCTATCATCACCCTCGAATTTCTGAAAACCTGGATCTTCCTCAATTTGAGCATATCAACGTGAAAGAGAAGGATAATTATAGAAGAAAATTCTACTTTATTATTCGATCTGGGCCCTGGCACATACTAGATCCTGAAGAAATGGGAACTAGATATACATAAGATAGCCTCTGCTCCACAATGGGGTGGATGATCTTTTCTAACCCCGTCAAAGAATCCCAGGGGACTCCATCGGCCATAAGAGGCATAATAGGCGATCTAGTATTTTTCACCTTGATGTTCAACTTGTATTTTCCTGCAAGTTTAATTTTCAATCCTACCACCAATTCACATGGGATAAAGGTGTCATTAAAAACAACATTGTTCCTTAACCAAAAAATGAAATAAATATAGAAAAAAGGAATTTGAAGATGATCTTGGGAGTCTTTGTCCTCCCTCCAGAGAAAAAGTCATCTTTAAAGATCCCCATTAGGCCCTTCAATTATGAGTATGAGATATTTTTTGTATTCCCTTCCATACTAAATTAGCATAGGAGCACTGAATAAAGAGATGTGAAACTGATTATGTGCTAGATTTTCACAGAGAGCAGTGGTTGGGGCCAACCCAACCCCTTTTCAACCTATTGTCCCAGGTTAAACTTTTTTTTCCATGGCCAACCATAGAAATATTTCCAAATTAATAGGATTCTTTGTGGCCTAGATGAAACACCACCACCATTTCCTTTCACCCCGAAACTCATCATCTACAATCACTCGGTAACCCTTCTTGGTCGAGTATATACATGTATTCTCATTACCTGTCCAGAAGCGGATTCTCTCCTCATCCTCCTAGAGGGATATGAAGTTTGCCTATAATATATTTGTGAACTCCTCCCAGAGAATTTTTTTATGACCTCCTATAGTTAAAGAGCATTTTGAATTCTAGATAGTTCTATCGAGACAGTGTGGATCCACTATACCTACATCCTTTAAGTAGAAGATACCACAATCGTGAAGATCCACATTCATGAAGATCCTCTACCAGATTGTCAGATAGCTTGAAATCTACCCCCGAATTGACCCATGGGTCCTCGCCTATCCTTATATTATTATTTTTTTCCACTCACCAGACCAGACGGTTCCCAATTAGAGGGAAATCCTTGACCATGGCTTTCCATCAAATTGAATTGTTGTGCAAGTTTTTTCTGGGCGATCTTATCCATTCAATAATGGATGAACTTGAGATGTATTTTGAGACCAAGACTCTACCCTAGAGCATGTCATTGTGCAATATCCTCCACAAGATTTTATCTTCAAGGTATTTTGAGAACCAGAATAAGTTTTTTATACCCCATCCCCCCAACTCTTTTGGCATCACCAACTTTGACCATTTCACCAATGGAATCCCTCCTCTTTCTATGTTTCCTGACCATAGGAAATGAAAATAGAGATTCCTGATTTTGGTAAATATACATTTAGTAATTTTGTTTATGGAGTCCTAATATATAGTTATGCTACTTAGTACTGAATTTATTAATGTTAAATGACCACCCCTCGATAGCCAAAGATGTACCCACAAGGAGATTTTGGCTTGAATTTTCTTATATAGCCATATCCAATTTCTAAAAAAGTAATCATTAGGCTTGAGCACAAATCCCGGACACTTTAGGACATCATCTAAATTTTAATTTGGGAAGGGAATTATATCTTCCAAGGTTTTTGAATAAGCCTTCTCCAATCCTTGAACCAACAGAATAGAATTTTCACTATTGAATTGCATACTTGTAGAAATATAGAATAGATCTAGGGTTTCCTTCATAGCTTGAAACTCTAAGATTGTTCCTGTACCAAAGAGAAACACGTCATCAACAAGTCATAAATGGGTAAATTCAGATGGCCTTGATTTTTTGGCACCATTTGGATTCGTCGGTTGCTAACGGTTCCTATTTTTTCTTCAAAAGCAATTGTAGAAAGACTTCTTCTTTTTCTTTCAGACTTCCTACTTCTCTTTCAATTAGGAGAAACCTGAGATTTTATTCCACTTCCCTTAGGAGATTTGATTGTTTTTAGTTATAATATTTTTCCCATATAGAAGTATCATGTTTGATTTTTGATATGTTTTCGAAAAATTGATGCAGGAGAGATGTCTCTGACTCTTCATTCAAATGATTCCATTTCTCCTCAACCGTCGTTTTATAGTCCAACTCCTTCAACCAATCCTGGTTTAACTTCATAGGGTAAGGAGGTATTTTCTTTGAACTCAATATTTCCAGGATGATTGACAAGTGATCCAATAATCCCCCAATTTTGACCCTTGATTTGAAGAACCAAGAATTGTCTAGAAATCTCTCGGAAACTAGAAACCTGTGAAGCCTTTTGGCTATCAAGCCATCCCCTTTTCTTTCATTGCACTAGGTTTGTGAAATCTTGGGGGGAACCAAATAAAAAATATGGTGAGTCTCCAACCAATGGGAGAAGAAATATTCCAATGGGTCTTGGCGAGGAACCACACCCCACACTTCGTTCAAAGAGAGAGTAAAATTTAAGTTTCCCTCAATAATGATATTTTTAGAGTTATAGAAACTACACTCATTGAGTCACTCCTAGAATGGATAGAGATTAGAATACGGGCCATAGATATTGATTAACTTGAAATAGGAATTGAGTGATTTTTCAAAATCCTAAATAAATAAACAAGAGGGTAGAATAGCCATATCCATCACCTTAATATGAGGACTCCAAGCTAAAATTAGACCCCCCAAGAGGCCTTCAACGTCTAAAGAAAAAACGGACGACCCTGGAATCCAAGGTCTGAGCACTTCATCCTCCTTAACGTCACTGCACATTGTCTCTTGAATCATAAGAAATTCAATATTAACGGCCTAACACAATTGTTTGAGGGATAAAATTTTGGGAGAACACCCTACTCCCCAAGAATTGAAGGAGAGCACAATCATTTGTGACCTATCTCCTGGGCCCTACCTGCTCTAAGGGCCTGAATTATTGTAGTTCGTTTCTCGCTTTGGATTTATTTAACTTCTTCGATTTTAGCCAATGAGATTGAGTATTTTCTCCCCACTTTCACCCCAAATCCTTTATCTGGAGCTAGGCCTCCATAAGCCTCCCCTACCTAGCCTTTTAATTTTTTGGATTGAAGGAGATAGTCTTATTTCACGACTGAATTAGAATAGGGAATTGACATAGAGGAAGCAGACTGGTCATCATCCTTGGAAGGTTCCAAGGAAAATGTTGGTGAATTCCTTCGAGATTCCAAAGGAAGTGAATCTCCACCCAGCCCATATAAAGGGGAGGAATCCTTAGAAAGAGGAGTGTAGGGGTTTCTACGGGGAAGAGAATTAGAGGTAGATCCATGAGGTCCCACTTCATGTACTTTTGGAATATTTAAAAATGTGTCATTAGAATTAGATTGAACCGATGCATGGGAACAAGATATCTTACTAGGAATTTTTCCAAGCAAGGCCTTATGGGTGCTGCCACCTGGAGAGACTGGCCTTGTAATATTTGAGCTACTACGCTCTGAGCCTGAAATGTTTTCCACCTTTTTTGTTTCTAAATTCACCTCTCCTTACTTGAGCTTCTAGAATTTTTAGAATGGCAAGAAATGGGTTGGGATTCAGTTGCATTGAGCTTAGATATATCCTAACACATGGAAATCGAAGGAATGGAAGGGAACATGCTAGTATTCTAGCCTTTGGGGTACAGAGAATCCTCCCCATACGAGCTCAATTTCATCCAGCAACTCGTCGCGCAATTCCACCTCTATTTGTAACCAGGCCTAGTGTATATCAATCTTTGATTCCCAGTTAGGTTCAGATCTAATTAATTTTCCAATTTTGTTTCCAATTTCATCCAGGACCTCTTCATGCCAAAATGACATAAGAAAATTAGAAAAAATAAACTAAACTTTGGATAGAGAATGAATGTCATGGGTTGGATCAAATGAGATGAATCATTCCTTCAAGGTTAGGCCTGATGACCCCCAACTCCACACATGATTGAATACTTCCACCGTGTCCTCGTGATTGTTGAAGATGAAACAAAGCCAACCTCACGCTAAGGTGTGGAATACTAGGAAATATCCAAGCACTCCAACCTAGCTATCATCTAACCAGGTTTTCAATGATGTCAGGGAGACGATTTTACCACAAAACCTCCCCAATGTAGTCCTCCCTACTAGGTTGGGGATGTCTGTGATTGCCACATTGTCTCCCACCACCATCTTCTTCTGCTCTCATCTAACCTTCCATCACCTACCTTTCCTTGGGGAACTATTGTTGGTGCCTTTCTTCTCTATTATCTTGTGATCTGGACTGCTAGATTTTGTTGCTTGCATATCTGAGGACTCTACATGCAACAAAGGTCAAGAGTGTGTCATATGAGGGGTCTTCGAGCAATTTTCCTCAACGAAATAAAATGATCCAAATCCCAGACCTTTTCTTGATCTCCTCTTGCATGCTAAGCATGAGACCAGGGTTGTTTTGGGTTGCCCAACCTCATGATCATATGGAGATATGGGATCCAATGGGTTGAAGGTTGACATGCCATCTTCCCATTTTAGTGTTTTCATGCAGATGTATTCTAGGTCTAACGGGAAGATATCGACTGTGTCGAAGACCTCATCACTGTAATCCAAGACATCATCGCCCATTTCTAGTGGATAGATCAAACCTTAACTATTTATTTACCTCTCGTCCACTTGGCCACCAAGCCTTCAAGGATCATTTAGGGTCGCGCCTAATCCCTTATAGGTGGTGGAGAAGGGGCTTTCCCCCAAGGTAGACAAAACGCGGTCAGCCCTGATGGCTAGGTTTTGTTCTTCATCATAACCAAGGGTCTAAAGGGCTCAAAAATCAAAGCCTCGGGGTATGACCCGCCATTACTATATTAGCTTGCTAGGTTTAAATATGAGCTTGCTCATTCACCCCTTAGATTCAACAATCTTACTAGCATATGTTGATGTTGAAAATATAAAAATAGATTTAAAAATATTGAGTGATTCAAGTTGTTGAGGGTTTCTTAGATAATTTTACACCTGTCTACATATTTAGTTTTGCATTTGCAAACATAAAAGTGGTTTCTATGTAAAAGAGGAAAAATCTACCTGGTAAATTGGGAGACCAAAACAATAGGAAGTTCCCTAATGGAAATGTGTGTCCATGCTTCTATATAACTCCAAATTTAGTGATCTAAGTTTTGGCGTGAATTCAATAACATTCTAAATCTATCTATATCATCCAGAGTGCATTTCAAATGAAAAAGGATTTCTACCTGGAACCCAAATTCTAGTCTTTTTGTAAAATGGAGGGTAAAATTGTGTTACTATAAAATACACGTCTATGACTCATATGACCTCCAAATTGAGTGATTAAATTTGTGGAGTTTGTATTTTATCATTTTACATATTTCCATGCATTTATTTGTGCATTTTCAAACCAAACACCCTCTACTATGCATCAAGGTTAAAAAATGCATTGTAAATGCAAAAAAAAATGTATAAAGGGAAAAATATTTTAAAATGCATGAAACCAGGGCATGATGAAAAATGCAAGCTCGGTCTTAACACACTTGCAATTTTAGTGATTGAAGTTTCTGAGGGTGTCTTAGATAATTTTACACATGTCTACATATTTAGTTTTGCAATTGCAAACATAAAAGTGGTTGCTATGTAAAAGAGGCAAAATCTACCTTGTAAATTGAGAGACCAAAACAGTGGAAAGTGCCCTAATGAAAAAGCATGCCCCATGCTTCTATATAGCTAAAAATATAGTCGTCTAAGTTTTTTTGTGAATATATATATATATATATATATATATATATATATATATATATCATCCGAAGTGCATTTTCAAATGAATATGGAATTCTACCTTGAACCAAGATTCAAAACTTTTTTTGTAAAATGAAGGGTAAAACCGTCTTGTTGTAAAATGCACGCCTAAGACTCATATGACCTCCAAATTGAGTGGCTCAAATTGTGGAGTTTGGATTTTATCATTTTACATCTATTCATACGTTAGTTGTGCATTTTGAAACCAAAACCCTCTGTTGTGCATAAAGGATAAAAGTTGCCTTGTAAGTGTAGAGAAATGCATGAAAATAGGGCATGATGAAAAATGCACATCCTAGAAATAAAAATCCATGTATGGTATTGGTAATTTAAAAGTTACAAGTTACAATATTGTGGCTTTGTTTTAAACCCTAAAGACCATATACTAGGGTGATTTGTGCCCAGAGTTTAGTAAAGGGTTGAAATATACATGAATCTTTGGAAACCTTGCACACACACTAACTAAAATAGAAAAATGAGAACTAACTACCTACGTCCATGAGATTGATGATGTAGGATCTTGTACAAGCACATAACATATAGGCTAGTTGTTAGTTGTGTTTCCATTGCGAATACATATAGAAATCATCAAAGAATAAAAGTTTATGTGACTGAATAATAATTAAATAAATAAACAAACATATCGACATGTATGAGACTCTTGAAAGAGTAAAGTGGAATACCTGAATGAGCTTCTCTTGGTTTCGAGAATAATTTATTCTCTACTTA
>ML805553.1:208370-239489 GCA_009831015.1 Picea engelmannii
GACAATGGAAAGAATACTTATATGTCTCCCATTAATTCTCTCCCTCTCTCCCCAACTCTACCCCTGTGTCTCCCCCCACTCTCTCACTCTCTCTTTGATCTATCACATGCTCACTCTCTCTCACCCCTTCTCTCCATCTTCCTCTCTCTTTCTCCCCCACTCCCACCCACAACAACCATATAGATAATTTCAAAATTCAAATACAAAAAATAATAATAAGCATACTTTGTAATTTCAAATATAACCTTTTGATGGGTTATGGCATGAGTCTTCTTTATTTATGGTGTGCATCAAAACTGGAACTGGTGTGTATTCAATAATATTTTAGGCTTGTCGCGCACTATCAAAAATCAGTCCAACACAAACTCTTTGTCCTTCTTCCTGCATTACCTTAGGCACATGAAAAAATTTGGAATGAGCATGCATAACTTCATTTGTGCACCCATGAGAAAAGAATCCAAAATTTTGGGTTCCAACAAGCCCCCACCACTATTACGTGGCTCGTCCTTGAGCCAACTATCTCATTGAATGACCGCTTCAATGGACGACACAATGATTTTGTCTTCTTCCACGAACTCCTTATATTAGCGCTCGGGCTCATTCAAGTGTCCCTAGAGATCCTATGTAATATGAATAGATGCCTCGACCTCCATGGATGTGATCTGAGAGGTTGTCAGATATGTGTTGTTGAGTCGCTCAATGAGAGGACCAACAACAACTTGCACATCGGAGAGCTGAGTATACTGGAAAAAGGCCTTATCAACCAGAGAAGTGATCAACTCTTGCATAGTCTGCTACTCATCCCAAGATGTAGTGATCTCCTTCATTCTTGTTGCAATGGTAAGCATCGTGACAATGCACTCCCTGGGAGGAAAAGAACACACATCTCATTTCTATTGTGTGAACTCGGCCTCTACTGTGTGAGCCTTATCTAGAGAATAGTGAGCTAATGAGGGATCTATAAATGATCCCATAAGTTGAATATTTGAATGACCAGTGCGATGAACCTTTGGGCATGGTGTTGACCCTCCTAAATGGCTACTGAGGCCTGAGAAAACTGCCTCTAGAATGTAGTATCTTCTAGAATTATTTCTTGTAGTCATGCCCGAAGTTTGAGATTCTAGGACTACAAAAATTGGACATGCTCAGCAACGGCTTTCATTTTTTGCAAGGTTGGGAGTTCTAACTGCACCTGTTCATGTTGGGAGACCTGCGACTAGGCTTCGTTGAGAGTAGTGACCATTTCAATGTGGTCATTGAGAATGGCCACATATTGGCCCTGCATTTCTACATGTGTAGCCACTTCAACAATGTGTAAGTCTCGTAAAGTGTTTTGGGCCTCTTCAACTTCCTCACACGCATAGGATTCTTGTTGTAATTGGGATCATGTGGCATCATGACTCGAAAGTTCTCTTTCATAGTGGAGGCACAATTGAGCCTCCTGCTGGTTGATGGATTGATGGCATTCTCTAAGCTCGTGGACCATGGCAGTGATTAAGCTCTGGATTTCCTTTGTAGGGACTTGTGACAAATCTAGTTTGGTTATGTCTGAGGCTGAAGGGATGGCCGCAAGTGGATCGAAATTAAACACTCATCGAGGACTGGCTCCCAGAACCTCGATGGCTTATGGAGATTCAAATAGGGAAGGCATGACAAATTATTGTCCCAGAATATTCATCTTCCTGGTCATTTTGTTTTGGGAGGCTTTTTGTCTAGCCAACTGTGTGCAAATTTCTTTCATTAATTTTGCAACTTGTTTTCTTTGAGTGGTGGAATCCTCCTCGGTTTTCTTATGGGACATTGTCTGTTGATGTTAATTGGGCCTAGAGCAGGGTTTGGATGAATATGTGAGCAAAGTGGCTTCTTATACAACAGGGGTTCATCGTGCTGGAGGTGAGGGATCTCAGTCGGACCTAGAGTCAATGTTTATCTAAGTTTCGGTTGAGTCTGGGATGCTTGCTTTCTCTTTTTAGTTGTTGCAATGTCTATGTCAGACCCATTAGCATCCTGAGAGTGTGTAGGGGAGTTGGGAAATTTCATATTATTGGGATATTTTATTGTGTCATCTCCCTCAGTCACAGCCTTGGGATGTTCCTAGGAATTCTTTGTCCTGATTTCAAATTCATATTGTATCTATGAGAAAGGAGGTTGTTCTTTGGCCAAACAATGTTCAACTCTTGCTATAATATCCCTCTCATTAATATAGAATGGAAGCATGACTTTCATTCTACCTATATATGTGTGGGGAAAGATCACGAAATTATGGAAATTACATGTGAATCGAAGTTTATGCTCATACCTATTGAATATGTGGGACAAGATGTGGACTCACTCAACATAAGCATTGATCAACTGGGTGTTCCATTTCTTGAATGATTTAGAAATGGTAGCATGTGCTTTGACATCCTTGGAAAGTTGTATTCGTAAGAACCGAGGAGATAGAAATGAGGGGATAGTAGCCATATTGATTTCAAAGTCAGGGGTGGCTTCTAGAGTACCATGCCCAGTAATAAAAGGACCCTGCTGTAATGAAATCCATTCACCTCATCCTGAGAATTTAGGTATTCAATGACGAATTTTTTAAATAGGTGAAGGGCCCAAGCCATCTGACACCCCTCAATGCAATGTTCATCCATGACAACGACCCTGATATGACATTCTTCCTTTCGGCACTTGCGACTAAGATTACATGCAAGTAGCTGAGTTGCAAACCTGACCATTGAATCGTTGATTGCAAGGATGAGAACATTGTGTTTTCCCCTCCATGTGTTGTATTTATAATACACCTCCTCGAGTGGTGCATCCTTTGCCCCTAGAATATTTTTTGGATTTTCTTCGGAAGTGGGTAGACCAAATATTTTGTGTATAATGGCATGGTTGATGAGATACAGCTAGTCCAACCAAAGGTATCCTCCTTGTACTCTAGTGAGGAGGAACCGAACACATGATTGCATAGCTTGGGCCCAACCAAGGTGTGGACATTTAAGGAGGGATAGAATCTAATATCTCTTTAAGGGTCTTTCCCACTCTTGTATTATCATTTTATCGATGCCATAATCATGCCAAATGACCTCTGTATATCTGTCGATCAAAAGTTTGGGGAAATGGCGGGGGTTTTAGATGTTATGATTGACACACTTGAGAAGGGAAACCTTTCTGAATGGAAGGCCTTCAAATGGGACTATGCAAGGTACAATAGGATCAAGAATCAGTAGTTCTTTCATGGCCTTAGCTTTTGGCCAAGATTTAGGTTTGCTTGATGATGGCATAACAAAAATGGTGGTAATGGTGTTGGACTATTCCAAGAGGAATGGGATGTGTGGATTGGTCAAGGTCGATCTTGCAATGGTACTGGGGAAGGAGTGTATGTAGCATGGAGAAAAGAGGTGAGTAAGTGGGAAGTTGGAGTGTTTCTTAATAGAATGAAGCCATAATGAAACTTGGCATGGCATGCATGCAAAGTTATTGTCTCGTCTTTTCGTTGAGTTGGTTGGTACCCTGCCCTAGTCCAATCGTTGGATTCATCGTGTTGAAGGTTGATTTGTCATTATCGCATTAATGTCAAGCTTTGTGTCAATTCCTACAAGTAAATTTTGCTTTCACTCTAAGTTGAGGAAATTTTCCTCTTGCCAATGGTGTTAATGAGTCGACATTCCCAAAATTAGATGAAGTTGATGTGTGAGAACTACCTATCACCTCGACCATTAAGATTACAAATCTATTATCACTTCCATATCTTCAAAATTAATGAAGACTTAGACGGCAAGAAACATGTACGAATTTACTTTTCGGGGGTGTCGTGCATGGTCCTATGCACCCAGACGAGATTTAACTAGTGTCTTAGAGGGTCGCAACAACCCTAGGTGGGTCACAACATATCCACATGCAAGCGCAATTGGTCAACATCCATGTGGGAGGTAGGAGAGTAGGCTCGGTTGGTCCTGGTAGGATCCATTGACTTACTATTTTGTCGACAATTATGTTGGAGTTTTTTGTGTGCTCAATGGGGTTGGGGAACAACTGTGCAAGGAACAGATCATCATGGGATTTTGAGGCTCACTTTCCCTTCCCAGTGTAGAATTGGGGAACCAAAGATATAGGGTGTTTCTTGGGTATCCTACAGAGAACATTCATATACTGACCACGCGTGTTGCACCGTTGCTTAGCTATCTAGTGCCTTTCGCAAGCACATCCATATCAATGAATGTTGACATCTGGTTGACATATTTCTTGCATGGATGCTTCGACAGCTTCCCATTCACGATAAGGTTCCTGATGTGCATCCCACCAATATGCAAGAATTCCTATAAGTACGGTAGCAAGTGTGTGAGCCCTCTGATGCTCGGGAATGTGTTGTATCCATGCAATAAATGTGTCCAACAGCTCTGATCCATTGTACCAATATGATCCAAATTATTCCCTGCGCTCCTCTATAGAGATATTTGCGCACCGCCTCATTGACACTTCATATGGCTTGTTTTTCCACCTATCCATAGCATCCTCAGAATCTATGTCATAAGACTTGAAACTTCTCCAACTTAATTCACCATTTGTAGTGGGATTGACGTAGTACTCCATGTGGCCTATGATCTTATAGATGTTTTCAATAGATGAGCTACGCATATCCTCATCTACTGGTTCATTGTATCGGTCACCTTCGTATGGATCCAGTGATGCAACCACACACATGGTGTCTATTTCAAATGACATGTGTCTCTTCTTTAATTTCAACACAGCATTACTATAAAATGCCCAATCAATGCCAAGTAATGAAGGGTATGGATCAAAATCATCCATAATTTCTATGACCTCAAAGTCAACCTTTGTTTTTACTCCTTCTATGTTCACTTCTACATGCTCTAGTCGACCTATTAGGTATATTTTGTATTGATTTTCCAACCGCGAGTGGATGGGAAACTAGACCAACTTTGGTTTACCCATCACCTTCCAAGATTTATTTGACAAAATATTCACATCAGAACCCATATCCAACATGACTCCATCCATGTCATAGCCACCAAGTTTTGTTCTCATCTTAAAATCTCAGTTATTGCGCTTTTCCTTGTCGACCTGACACACATCTCTTTCTGGCAACGGAGCTGATATGGTTTCCTCCACTCCTTGTTCCCTCATGCAAGTAGTTAACATATGTGTCAACTTACTTGCATCCTTTGGATCATTCAACAATCGCAAACATAAACGCAAGAAAGAACTTAGTTGGTCTTCAAAATATTCCTTGCGACCTAAGCCATGCAAGACATCTGCATGTGATGCGCATTGCAATTCCTCCTGACGTTGTTCTTCATGTGATTTATTTTCAACGCATCGCAACTAATTCTATCAGTGAGCTTCTTCTATTAGGCATTGTGTTGCGCACTGTATTTCTTTGCGCACACAAGCTTCTTACAAATATATTTTCATCACGCACTGCAATTCTTCATGGGCTCGAGCTTCTTCCAGTGACCTTTATGTCACGTGTTATACTTCTTCGCGAATATGAGCTTCCTCCATTGACCTTTGTGTCACCCTCTACACCTATTACTGGATCTGAGCCTCCTTAAGTGACCTATGAGTCACACAATGTATCTCCTCACATGCACTTTCTTCTTCCAGTGCTATGTGCACATCACATAGGAACTGTTTATGTTGGACATAATCAATATTTGGAGGGGGTTGTGGTTCCTTCCTTATCTACCCCTTCGATTTTTTACCTAATCCTTCACCATGCTCAAATTTTTCTCATATCTTCGCTCCTCCTCAGGTTACTACCTGGATATCAACCTCCTCGTTATTCTTCTTATTCTTGCGTGGTTCCACATGCACCATGTTGCAATTGGTATTTTTTTCTTCCCACTTTTTCAATAATTCGAGACAATCTTCGGTGACATGCTTGGGACTATAGCAGTGTGCACAAAGCACACACGGTTTGGCACAAAACCTTGAGACATGACCAATCTCTCTGCAATTGAAGCATGTGGGGGTTTTACCTCCCCTTCCGCCATAAGCGCGGTCGCAACCGCACCCATATCCACCTCGCGGACCACCTTGGTATCTGCCTCTTTCTACACCACCGTACTCACCACCCTTCTACTCTTCTTGTACCCAGAATGCATCATGGGTATTATCTTGCATCAACTGGAGTGAGTGATGGTTGTTTACATCATGCCCAAAGGATTTACAGAATTCATAGAACGAAGCATGTGTCGTTGTTTGGTACTTCTGCAAAGTTGGGCATTAGGGTGGCACATGGCCCCACTATCTCCATATCTCACACCATTCTATCTGCCCAGATGGAAATGGATTGGGTGCATCTGTCACCACATAATTTGGTAGCAGAGGGCATTCATATCTATGATTCCCTTTTGAGAGACAAGTGGTACAAAATACATGCTCGTGCATGACCTTTGTCTTAGCCATATCTTGCAATCGTATCATTAGGTTGGTCAATTGTGACTGCACCTGTGCAAAACTTGTCAACGTCTTTGCCCCTCCTGGTGTAGCTTCCAGGCGCATTACAATTTCTACTGCCTCCACTTGAGTCACCACCTTTTATTGGGTGAGAGGAACTTGGATATGGGGAAGTAACCCTGCAATAAACCATTATTTGTGATGCACGTTCTGGATTTGGAATGTCAGCCTATTCAATAAAATAATAAATCGTTGTTCACAATCACATACGGTCTTGCCTTCCTTCTGTTTTATCTCTTTTGTCTCTATGATACAATGGGATTATGACTTAGGTTTCTGGAACCCCCTAAGCATATCTTTTTTAATTTCTATTAGGTACCTGGTCTATCTTGTCGACACAGTAACCTTGTACTTCATGTACAATGTCAAGGCTTTGTCCCTGAACGTGGTCTCCAGTTGTGTGATATTTGTTGCTTTGTCTGTGATTCTCTTCATAAACAAATTGCTTCACATGTAAACCAATGTTGATCCACATTATCCTTAACTTTTCTATGGAAAAGGGGTAACCTAAGGGTACTGTCCTTATTTTCCATCCTTAACCTCAAGCTAGTTCATCTTCTCTGATTGATAGAGGTTTTACTTATCAACACCAATACTTCTCGGGGTAAAGTAGTATTGACTTCACCTTATTCTTCACTTGTCTCTTTGCTTCTATCTTCTTCTTCTCTCTCTTATACTCCAATTGCTTCATTATATGATGTCATTTCATCTTGATTAAAAATTCACAAGGAGGGTTGTACAAAGGGGGGGTAAGTCCATTTTCTTCTGAAATTCCTTGTGAGGTGACCTAGAGAGTTGTCTACTCCTAGTTGCACAAGACCATCTACTATTTCCAATTCATCTCCCTTGACACTATAGAAGCCTCCATCTTCCTCTTCTTCTAGTGCACCAACATGTTGTTCTCTACCTTCCTATCCTAATAATCTGTGCACCACAAATTTGCGCTCTTTCTTCATGTCCTATTAGCGCACTACTACTCCACACACCATATTTTCCTCTTATCAGTGCAACATTGCACTGCGCTTCCTCTTCCTTTAAGGTTGTGGAACTTTGCAACATCCAAGGGGTGAAAACTTCATCGCCTAGGCCCTTACTATTATCACTACTAGTATCCCCACTCGACACCCTATCCTTTATGCCACGCCTCTTTGCAGGCCTATCCTCATTTATGCTCCACTATGGCACATCATACTCTTCCACACTACCACCTAGTGTGGTTTCTTTTCTCTTAATCCTAGGTTCAACCCCTCGTCGTGCACCCCTTGCTAAATATTTTCCACCTATCTGCTCTTATTTTCTTCTTATCTCAACTCTTATTGCATATATCTCGACTCTTTTTCTCCTCTGCTCGTCTAGGTCCATTCCATTCCTCGCCTCATCTCAACAATTTGTGTATCCTCCTTAATGGATCATTTCCTCTCTCGCTCTCCCTCGTCTTTGCTACACCCCTCCCCCCCCCCTCGAGCTAAGGGAGTTTTTTCATCCATTTGATCAGGCTCCATGCACATTATCACTTTCTCCATGAACAACATATTTATCCAGAGTGGAATTTCTTCCAGCATCCACTTCCTCGGACCTTCCACAAATTTTCTTTCAGCCTCATTGAAGAATCGATGTACTCCACAGCAAAAACAACAATATAGCCTTATTTTACTCAAGCAAACCAGAAATCAATAGCTTCAGTCCACTTATTATCCAACACTTTTAATCTTTCAAGCTTGGCTTGATCCTAAACCACTAGTTCCAAATGCCACACAGTAGAATTGGTAGCATTATGCCTTTGTATCCATTCATACAACAAACAAGGAAATTCAACAAATAAAAGTTCATGCATATCTGTGTAAAGATATTCATCTTTCCATTTCTTCACATTCACTTTCAGCCCCTAAGTTTCTCGCAGGAAAAACTCATCCTCTTTCACAGTCAACCAATTTTAGGTCCACCTCATCTCTTGCCTTCATCATTTCCTAAAACACTTTTAGGTCCCGACACTGGAACCATCTGTTGTCATTTTTTTCCATGCTTGCGCGTGTCCTTCTTAACGCTGGAGAGTTTAGACCCAAGGTTTGTCCAGAGTTGACCAACAAAAACCCCATAGTATCGACATATCAATCCTCGGCCAAGGCCAAGGAAGGTCTCACCCAAGATGTAGAGAGTATCACAAAGACCATAAGGTCTTGTGACAAGGATGAAGGATAAACACACCAAGATCCATCGGGGTTGGCATTAATGTGACTCATAAATGGAAAGTTATTAGGACTAAAAAGTAAAACAATACACACACATAACCAACTTATACATGATATACAAAGAACAGATCAGAATTGTCACATCTTTATTTCCAGATTCATTCCATTACAACAGAGGCATACATTAAGCTGACTTTATATGACAACCAAGAGACTTCATATCCACGTTCATATAAATCCCTAGAAATACAACAGACTACATAATGCATATTCTCTCGAGACTTCAGATATGTGACAGATTCAACATTATATTCAAAAGCATTACAGTATTACAACAGTCTTAGAGCAAGCTCGATACAATCAACTCAATGACTCTCATCTAACATATATCTAGTGCCCTTTATGATATCATTGCTTCTTTTTATAACTTTCTCTACTCATGAGCTCTATCTCTTTCTGCTCTTCTCCACTCGCTCGACTAACAAAACTACCTCGCACGCTTCTAACACTGGCCTGTAGTCCATGTAGCCTTCAAGAGTCGGGGAAATCTTAATCGTCCTTCCAACTCATCTTTTGTCAAATCCATGATCCCTTGTGTTGTTGGAAGTAATCATTTGACAGGATTTCTCGATGATTCTTTTCTTGATTCTGATGTGTGTCTTCTTGATTTTAGATGCACATAAAAATTGGGACTAGCTTGCATTTGATAATCTTGTAGGCTTGGTGCGCACAGTCAAAACTCGTTTCGATGCACACTCTTTGTCATTCTTCACATATTAGCTTAAGCGCATGAAAAAATTTGGAATGGGCATGCACAACTTTGTTTGTGCACGCGCTCTAAATGAACCTAAAAATTTGGGTGCCAACAAGCATGCATTTTACTCTAAGGCAAATTTTCCTTCAAATTTAAATGAAATAGCAAATCTAGGTGGAAGAAAGCAACCTATCCCTTACTTCAATTGAACTTTAGATGAGATAGGTAAATTCACAATATATATAACTCCATTTTACAACCTATAAAACAATTTGTGTAGCTACAAGGAAGCTTGCACGTGCATTTTAATGTTGTCATTTAGTATAGTTTTGACCTTACAAATTATAAGAAAAACTTTGCCTCTTTTGCACAACCACCCTTTTAAACTTGCAATTGCAAAATAGACAACATGAACAGCTCTACTATGATAAACCATACCCTCAACAAATTGCAGAACTCAAATCTAAGGTATAATGCAACCTTTGGTTACTTTTCACAAACAAGTTGTGCATTTCAAGGGTTTTACTAGACCTCCCTTGCCTATTTTTGCACAGAAGTGTCGTTTATGACTAAAAATGCAAAATTGACCTTGGTTTCTCTCCTAATCCACCATCCTTTGATTCATCAAAATGTCGTGAATCTTTATGCATAGAAAACATCCTTTTTAGAATGTAAATGCACTACTAATTGTACAAATAGGTTATATTGGAATAATCAATTTACAACTTAAATCCTAAATTATGGAGCCTTATCCAACTTTAGGCATGCAGTTTCATATAGCCAACTTTAACAATTTGGCCCTTTGGTTTTACAAGGCATTTTTTAGCTTTTATGCACACCAAGTAGGTTTATGTCTGAAAATCCAAATACAAGTTTATAGATAGGTGTAAAATCACAAACTACACCTTTTCCAAGTTGAACCACTCAATTTGGGTCAAACTTGAGACTACGGCATGCATTTTTCTCTAAGGCAGATTTTCCTTCAAATTTACATGAAATACCAAATCTAGGTGCATGAAAGAAACATATCTCGTTCTTCAATTGAACTTTAGATGAGATATGTAAATTTACAATATATCTAACTCCATCTTACAACCTATAAAATAATTTTTTAAGCTACAGGGAATCTCAGGCATGCATTTTAATGTTGTCACTTAGTATAGTTTCGACCTTCCAAATTACAAGGAAAACTTTGCCTCTTTTGCACAACCACCCTTTTTAAACTTGCAATTGAAAAATAGACAACATGAACATGTCTACTATGATAAACCACACCCCTAACAACTTGCACAACTCAAATATAAGGTATAATACAACCTTCGGTTACTTTTTACAAACATGTTGTGCATTTCGAGGGTTTTACTATGCATCTTTTGCCTAATTTTGCACAAAAGAGTCTTTTATGATTGAAAATGCAAAACTGACCTTGGTTTCTCTCATAACCCACCATCCTCTGATTCATCAAAATGTCATGAATATTTGTGCATATAAATCATCCTTTTTGGAGTGTAAATGCACTGCTAATTGTACAAATAGGTTATAAATAATGCAATCATCAATTTACAACATAAATTCTAAATTATGGAGCCTTAGCAAACTTCCAGCGTGCAGTTTCATCTAGCCAAGCAATTAATTTGGCCCTTTGATTTTACAAGGAAATTTTTAGCCTTTATGCACATCAGGTAGGTTTATGTCTGAAAATTCCAATACAAGTTTATAGACAAGTGTAAAATCACAAACTACACCTTATGCAAGTTGAATCACTCCATTTGGGTCAAAATTGAGACTAGGGCATGCATTGTACTCTAAGGCAATTTTACCTTCAAATTTACATGAAATACCAAATCTAGGTGCATTAAAACAACCTCTCTTGTTCTTCAATTGAACTTTAGAATAGGTAAATTTGTCATTTATTTAACTCCATCTTACAACTTATAAAACAATTTCTGGAGCTACAAGGAAGCTTGTGCATGCATTTTAATTTTGTCACTTAGTATAGTCTAGACCTTGCAAATTACAAGGAAAACTTTGTTTCTTTTGTACAACCACCATTTTTAAACTTGCAATTGCAAAATAAACAACATGAACATATCTACTATGATAAACCACACCCCTAGCAACTTGCACAACTCAAATCTAAGGTATAATACAACATTGGATTACTTTTTACAAACATGTTGTGCATTTCAAGGGTTTTACTATGCATCTCTTGCCTAATTTTGCACATAATAGTCTTTTATGATTAAAAATGCAAAACTAACCTTGTTTTCTCTCGTAACCCACCATCCTCTGATTCCTCAAAATGTCATGAATATTTGTGCATTTAAATCATTCTTTTTGGAGTGTAAATGCACTACTAATTGTACAAATAGGTTATAAATAATGAAATCATCAATTTACAACCTAAATCCTAAATTATGGAGCCTTAGCCAAATTTGGGTGCGCAATTTCATATAGCCAACTTTAACAATTTGGCCCTTTGGTTTTACAAGACAATTTTTTGCCTTTATGCACATCAGAAAGTTTAAGATCTGCAAAATTCCAATATAAGTTTATATAGATGTGTAAAATCACAAACTACACTTTCTGCAAGTTGAACCACTCAATTTGGGTCAAAATTGAGACCAAGGTATGCATTTTACTTTAACGAAGTTTTGCCTTCAAATTTACATGAAATACCAAATCTAGGTGCATGAAAGCAACCTATCCTATTCTTGAATTGAAATTTAGATGACATAATTAAATTTACAATATATCTAGCTCCATCTTACAACCTATAAAACAATTTTTCGAGCTACAGCGAAGCTTGGGCGTGCATTTTAATGTTGTCATTTTTAATATACTCAAATAGATCTAGGGTTAGGTTTAAATCTATCGCCAATTGTCTTGAGGCTCAACCCACAACTATTGAGCTTAAGGGTGATTTATCCACCCTTGTGACCAAAACCCAACAACAAAGTGCATTATTTGAGTGTTTGTTTTCTTGGGTTACCTACCTAGTGATTTTGGTTTTATAGAAGTGAAATATATTCTACTACAACTAATATTGTATATTCAATGATAAGGTTCAAATTTCATGGGAAATAGATATCAGAAACCTCAAGTAAATGAGGTCAAATTTTTGAATTTTCATTAAACATGGATCTTCAAAATTTCCATACTGAAGTGGGAATTGGCTTAAGTCTGTACGAATTATGTTTGTTTTTCCCTACCAAATATTAAGGTGGTTGGTCCTTATTGAAACAAAAAAAAAAAATTAAGAAATCTATTTAACTTTAGCAACAACAAATTATGCAACCCTAGTCTTAAACCGTAATATGCAAGCATTCTTTCGTAAATACCCTATTGGGTATCTTCATATACAACAATAGTCCACAACCACAATATTTCACTTCTGGAATCATTAATCTATCATCTATCACTATAAATAATTTAATAGTTGTATATGTAAAAATACATATTAGTTCAAGCATGTAACCCCAAACCAAAATGTATATTTCACCCTTCACCAAATTCCAATCCAATGTTATAAACATGTGTAATATCACGGACTGCACCTTCTGCAAGTTGAACCACTCCATTTAGGTCAAAATTAAGACTAGGGTGTGCATTTTACTCTAAGGCATTTTTTCTTTCAAATTTACATCAAATCTCAAATCTCGATGCATGAAACAAACCTCTCCTTTTCTTCAATTGTACTTTAATAGATGACATGGGTAAATTTACCATATATCTAAATCCATCTTAAAACTTATAAAACAATTTATGGAGCTACAGGGAAGCTTGGGCGTGCATTTTAATTTGGTCACTTAGTACAGTTTCGACATTCCAAATTACAAGGCAAACTTTAAATATAATTTGGTCACTTGTAATATAATTTATTCGTTTACTACCAATTAACCAAATCTTTATGGATATAAATTTCCAATAGTTTCACGTTACAAATTCATTGGGATTAATTAAGTCTGTTGGAATGTATGGAATTATGGATGACTGATAAATTTGTTTCCTCACATAGAGCACTACCTGGGTATGTGTTACGGGGCATCTAGTTAACCATAAACAAGTTGATTTTTGAAGATAAGGAGGCATTGTTAGGAAGGCTTGTGCATCATATTAGAGTCTCTTATGGGGAAGGAAGGAAGCAACCAAAGAATTTTTTTCCAAGAAGCCTTCAAGAACCGATTATAGATCGCACTAAGTCTTGGGGATTTTTTTATGGAGCATGCCAGGGTACTCTGAGAACTTGTGGATATGGGGCCATTCTTTATCTAGATAATGAAAATTACATTTTACTAAAGTATGGGGCGGGTTTGGGCACAAAGAATACAACATAACTAATTCCCTCTAGATCCTACTTAAGGTTGCAGTGGATAGGCAAGTTAAGAGGCTACAGGTCTTTGGTGACTCTAAACTTCTAATGGAATGGGGAAATGGTAAAAGTAACATTTCTAACTTGGAGTTGGACACTATTTTCAATAGGATTATGGAAAAGAAATTAATTTTTGAAGAGGTGTCATTTGCTCATGTCTACAGAGAATTCAACCACAAAGTTGATCAGTTATCAAAGGACGCACTCATTTTGGAGGAAGGTATTTTGCTTGTTCATGAGATTAAGGACCATAGTCCTATAGATTTGATACTTTTACAAAAAATTTGATGAATGGATTTTTGGTCGTGTTTTAATATTTGTTTATCTAAAGTTAGTGAGATTTTGTCTCATGGTTTTGTCTTAGCATTAGTATGATGTTGTGGAACTATTTGTTTAAAGAGTGACCTGTATAAGGATGATTGTAAGAGTCAAAGTCATAAGGATATGTTATAGTCTTATCCGATATAGGCAATCTATAAAGGAAATGGATGGTAATGTTAAAAATCAGAGGGATCTCATCATTATGTATTTCATTTCCACTAGAAATATCAATACAATGGTTTATGTCTCGAAAAAAAAAACTTGAAATATAATTTCTTGTAGGTAGATTCATACATTATTATAAAGATGCATTAAATATCACTTAAAGATTGTAGATAAACACTAAATATCACAACCAACATCACATATAAGACAAGTATGAGTCAAAACATTATTGATCTTCCATTAATTCCTCATAATAGAAGAATCTTTACATGACAAACATCACGGTTACAGTCTCCATTACAAAACTAGGAAAATTGTAATATAGATTCCACAACTTTCTTCTTTTTGAAGATTCCTCCTAAGGAATATCTAACACGCCTCTCCTTTGTTATCTCTCTAATTAAAACCTTATATACTATGTTCCCCATGGGGACCACCTTAACCCATAGGTTGCTTACATAAGCTGATCATAACTAACTTTACATATATTCACAGGTCTTCAAGCTAGTTGTTACAACTATGAGGTGATGCTTAGTACTTGAGGCACACTATGCTTTGTTGTAGCTAGTCATCCACCGCAATCGATACTCAAAAGGGTGTTTTATCCAATCTCCAGCTTCACATTGTGGGGTGGTACTGAAGAATATTATAGTGTGAATGGATTCCAAACTTGGTAGTGCACCGAAGGATCTAATGGAAGATACAAAGTGTGGTATTGATATGGAGGGTGCACCAATGGGTGGGAAGAGAGAAATGGAAGTGATGGTTAATGGTTGATGACGTATTGGGGACCATATTGAGGCAGAGGATTATGGTGGGGATGGACATGATTGATACAACTAGGTATATGTTTACCATGAGTTATGGTCTTGTTGTGAACCAACTGCCACTGTATCCTATACATGGGTCAAATGCCCATTTGGTCTGACCAATCTGGAAATGTTCCTTCCGAAGAACGACTTTGTCTCCCATATCCTTGTATTGTCACATTCCCTTGGAATTTTTTGAATCATTGATTCCTCCCCTCAAGATGTGATCCTTTTCCTTTGGTCCTCCCACTGTTGTTGGAGACTACCCATTTCTTTGTCTTGGGGCCTCCTCAATTGTCGGCGTTAATGTGGCATGCTTCTTCCTTAATACTAGCATCATCCACATATGGGTGTAGTATTGTAACCTTTGAGTTGGCCACCTAAATCCTTCCCAAGTTTTCCCCATGGTGGCATAGTATAAATGTTATACGTTTAATTGGCATTTTTCATCGGAATCTAGTGATCCAAATATGGGAGAAATAAAAATTTTATGTTGTTTAACTTGCATTTTTGAATGCATAAATGGATTTAGCATCCTGAAAAACCCCTAGTGCACTCGGATTATACAGACATAACCACTCAATGGGCTACTTAAAATTCTATGGACTAGTGTCCCTTCGTTATACAAAGGGGTAACTCTAGGACATGGTAGTACTAGTTAAGATCGGTCATCATAGGACTTCATTGGTCACATTAACTAACATCTGACTTCAAATTCACTCATATCCTATCTAGTGGCACAATTGATGTGGGTCAAGTACTATCCAACTTGCTCACATCATGCAAACTTGTATTTTGTATTATGTTCATCCATTAATTCTTGTAATTTCCAATATCTATTGTACACTCACATTTAATTGGCATCTCGAGACAACGTGGGCATAATAATCTTGCGACAGACATTTTTATCCCTCCTAGCTGGCATAATTGACGTCTCGAGACAACGTGAGCATAATAAGCCCGCGACAAACATTTTTAGGCCCCCTAGCTGGCATAATTAAGGCCCAAGGTGCCAAACACACCCATGAGACGAATACTTTGATGACATGGTAGTGTCGCATAGGTGCCATAGTGGCAATCCATAGGGCGATGGTGGGTCACAATGATGACGTCAACGTTGCAGTATTGGTGGTCTTGCCCAAATACATACGGTTTTAGCTAGTATAGTGGGTCGCAAAAAAGGTTTTTTAATTGTAAACCATCTAATATGAGTCAGAAGTTCGGCAAATAACAAACTGTGCCATAAGTCTGATGAACGTCGGGGCACCGAGAAAAAAATATAAGGAAATTTTGAGAAATAGTGAGTAATGTCTAATGGTAAGGTCGATTTTCTCTGTAACATCGAAACTCCTCATCAGACTTCAACACCATGTGTAGTAGTGTTCTTAGTCATGTCCCACACCCATATGTTGATGAACTTAAAAGGCTTCCCCTTGTGTCATATACATGCATGACACACATTCATATCAAATAAATCATAAAAGTACAATATGTCATAATTAATCTCAATTACTTTAAATCACAAATTAACCTCAATGGGTCTTATGTCTATTAGATTGCCAACTTGGAGTTCTCCCAAATAGTTTTAAACACATGTTTAATCATCCAACAAAACCAATTGCCCACATCACTAAGATTAATTTAATCATCTAGCACAAGCATGTATATTAAGAAAAATATCATCATATAAATTATATTGCAATTTCATCATGCTTCCACAACACACACATCTAAATCTCATACAACTATGCAATCTAATTTGCATAGTCTTCCAATTCTCCTACAAAATTAATCAAGAATTTCTACTCCACTAGCTTATCAAGCCTTGTGATCTTAAAACAAGATCATCATCGGGAATTTCCTTCTAGGAGTCTTGTATATATGGTCATTCAGACACACTTGTCATTAGCTTAACAATGTTAGTAGTCATTATATTGTCAAGATCATCATCAGCATCTCCTTATAAGAGTCATGCATACACGACCATTATGCCACACTTAACACTAGTTCAACAATGTTATTAATTATTATATTGTCTTCACATATTCAAACCATCAATACAAGCATTAAAACCTGATTTCATTAAATATCGCATAGCAATAATGTCCACAACATTTTATCCATTATAAACAACTCAATAAACAAGAGTGCAGGTATCATCCTTCAACGTTGGAGAGCACATATAGATATATATACACATATATATATGTTAGTTGTACAACATTCAAAATAATATTTGAAACCCATCAATGTCAGCTACATATATAATACAAGTCACCATGTCTACCAGAAATAGACATCCACTTCATATTAAAAAACAGGTCAAGAAAAAGGGGGCACTGTAATAAGATTTAATCTTGGGATGGGAAAGTTATCCTTTTGAGACATTTCCAACACACCAAGAACATTCCAAAAAAAATTGTATGTCTTTGCTTGTTTATTACTATGTTCAACAACTATGAATTTTAAAAGGTGGGTTGTCTTGCCGTGTTGGTTGTTAACTTATTGTGATTCAAGTTTCATTGCAAATACTTAATATTTCATCCTATGTTATGCTTTTATTCTTTGAAAATTTACTAGAATGTTATTGTTATTTGATTGTTGTATTGTTATTTTGATGATAACTAAAATATTGGGTGAATTCATAGAATGGCATAAATTCACAATAAGAGGGATCAAACTTCAAAGTCAAATGCATGCCCATGGTTGTCTCTCTAATGGTTAACTTATTTATTTTTTATCTAATGCAAAAATCACAATAACCTTAATTACAAAATATGTATTACACAAGGACTAGATCAAGTGCACACTACATATTTGAAGCAAAACCAAAAATACCATATGGTGTCATGTGGTCAACATTACAAAGAAAACATTTTGTGTTACTATACTTGGTATGGAGTTGTATGGAGGTGCATTCTCTCCTTTTTTAAAGAGATCAAAATTCAGTGTAGGAACTTGATTTCTTATTCAAATAAGCACCCTAGGTAAGAACTGTAAAATAAGTCCAGTCCTCGTAATGTCCTCATAATGTAGGAATTGATAAGGGAAGCCAAATTTTCATTAACATAATTAGCATTAATTTAGTCTTTTTCTAAAGTTCATTTTTTTTCAAATCCTCTATGGGGATGAAATATCGGCGTCCCAACCTTTCCCATTATTATTTATTATTTTAATGGAATCCCTCAAGAGGTATATTTCCAAAGCTCATAGGAATTTGAGTCAGATTCATGCTAGGAGATGAGTCTGGAAAAATTTAATTTATTTTTCTTGTAGCCTATATCAGATTTCATTTTATGATCATTAACATATTTGGATTATCCAAAAGAAAATTCCCTTAAGTATATTGGATACCCCCTCATTGCCTCAAGGTGTGGGAGAATCAGATGGAAAAAGGCAATCAAAAAGATCAAAGGAAAGAAGAAGGTGTGGGATAATATATATTTGCCTATGGCAGGCAAGTTGAGTTGTATTTCTTTCATCATGGTAGTTGTACCTAATTTATTAAGTTTGGTACTATTGGTACCCAATGCCACCTTAAATGAGATTGAAACAATCATGATCATATTTTTATGGTTTAGGACAAAGGATGAGAGAAAATGGCAACATTTTCGTTGGCATATGACAGCAAAACCTAAGTGGACCAGTGGCCTAGGGTTGAGCCAATTGGAATACCAAAATTGGTAGAAAAACGTAAGTGGATTGGATACTCCTCAAGGATACCAATGCATTATGGAGAAAAATCATTCATTTCAAATATTTGCATGGTAATGCTCAATATCCTCCTCTAAAATTATCCTCTCCCAAGGGGATACCCTATGTGGAATAGTATAGTTCACAACCTCCCTCTCATTTCCAATTATCTTTTTTGGGAAATTTGAAGTGGTAACATAGCCATTTGGAACACACTGTGGAATGACTTCCCTCCAATTAGCTCTAAAAAAGAATTCTCTCAAATAAATAAAGAATTGGAAAATATAAATTGGGTGTGCATTCCATAGAAATCTTCCCAACTGAAATTTGTATGGACAATAGCTCTAGATTTCATAATATGGAACTTTGGAAATTCAAAATAACTATAAATATTCAAAGGGAAAAACTTGTCCCCAAATCAAACTTGGCTCTGATTAAAAAAAGTGTTGATAGAAGCAACCAAAACATCAAAGGTCAAGATGATTGTCTTTGAGGAGGAGGTCAAGTGCTTACAATCCTTTAGACTAGATATCCTTCCCACCACTTCAATAGATAAAATATCTCCAAAATTTGTATGGTACCCCCAATTTTGGATGGGTTAAACTAAATTTTAATGGAGTACTTCAGAAAAACCATGGAAGTGTTCTCAAAGATTGCACTGTATAATTTAGATGAATAAATTTCCACTTCTTAGTCCTTCTCCATTAACATGGTTGAATCCATCACATTGATTGATAGACTTCTCATTGCTTAGTCTAAAAACATTACAAAACTATTGGTCGAAGGAGATTTAAATTTGCTTATTAATTAGCTAGAGAGGAAGACCACACCAAAAAACTAGGAGATATATTCTCTTATTCAATTGATTATAGATGTGTCTAGGAATTTCATGCATTATCCAATATACTCACATGCAAATATATGGGGACAATACACTAGATTCACCTACTAATAAGGTGATCAGCACCAAAAAATGGACTTCTATCGCTTGTTTGAGGAAAGAAACTAGGATTTAGACCTAGATTTGATCACACAAGCTCATAGTGCTTTAAATGACTAAACTAATATGTATTGTTTTATTTTCAGTTTAGCAATGAGTTCAATAATGTTGTTGATAATACCCATTATGGAGATTTTTCTCATCAAGGTTGTTAGTAGGCTTCAGTATGTGTTACTCTAGAAGTTCAATTATGTATCATAGTGGTCTAGGATTGGGTAATGTTGTAAGATCTCTTTGGTAAAACAAGTTGTTTCCCTCTTTTTTCATGGAATCTGAGTCTACAAGGCCTCATATGCAACAACAATGCTCTTTGGAGGGTAGATTTACTCATGTTACAATAGACCTTCGCTAAACTTTTTCCTCCCCTTATACATTTTAGGATAATAACACATTATTAAATCCCACCCCCACCCCCCAATACCAATCTGACCATAATGAATCCTAATGGTTGGTATCGATCCACAATTTTACCATTTGCACTTCTTAACTAAAAATTTGTAAGAGGAAATACTAGCATATTAATAGGAATTTTAATACCTTTATGAATAATAAGAATGTATCTAGTTACAATAACTAGGTTCCTACACCACTCAAATGTGGATGATGAAGAATTTGGTATTGGTTGAACATAAGGTGTAGAATTTGGTTTCTACGTTGTACATTCAAATTTAGGTATACAAGTCATTTGATGGTGTAATATTCAATTCCTATGAAATAAAAGTGAATAAGAGATAAAGGGGTCTTTCATTTGGCTATGATGTATCAACATATCCAACACATTCTTATAATGTTGTTCTCATCTCAGAGACAACAAGAGTAATTATTCCATATCCATGCTTAGAAAATCCACCACTAAGATAACCCAATGGAGGAAGCAATTTGGAACCAACACTTGCATTTAAATCTCAAAATAAGGAGAAGATAACTCGTGTGTATACAATGAAGTATGAGTGGTTATATAAAAAGAAGAAAGAATTTATTCTTTCTCCCATATTTGGGAATCAAGAATGAAGGAATTGATGTCAAAGTAAATGCATCACTAAAGGAGATATTTTTTCTTGAAAACTAGTGATATTTACTAAATAATCAAGTGGTGCTTCTTTCTCCTTTGATTCATTTATGATATTTCTTCACTTGATCATTAGTCCTATGCATCTAGCTCTTAATAAGATATCTTATTGTACTTGTAGAAAATAAAAGAGATAAAAACTAGTAATTTGTTAATACAACCTCTAACATACTTTTAATGCTACTCAAATCACTTATGTCTTATATAGGGTCTTGATTGAGGTCATGCATAGTCTTGTTGAACTTGTCCTTTTCTTCCAACCAATAAAGGAGGAGATCGTAATCTTTCTTCAAGTCATAATACTCATTAAATAGTTAGGCATTATAGTTTTAAAGTGTGATAACTTCCTTTCGATGCTAAGAGATAGAGACCTGCATAAAATTAACCTCAGATTGTAGTCATATATTAGTTTCTTGCATGAATAATTATTAGTTTCTTGCATGAATCATCCTACTCCTCAAGCCATTAGCATTTTATAATGAGGAAATTATGTACCGCAACAAAACAATCTCAACATGAATTTTGTCATTAGTATTCTATGAGGAAGCTACTTAATTATGAAGTTTGTCACTAGTGGTTTGTAAGGAAATAATCTTCTCATGGAATTTTTGAATATGCAACTCCTTTATTGGTTAGAATCATCCATCATAAAGGAAATATGTGTATTATGCAATAGTCAATATGGTAGAAAAAATGTAGTGTTTGGGTAGGGAACTAAGTGCATGTGTTAGAGATGTGATATATTATTTGCATATGGAATGTGCATTCATCCTCGATGCATTAGTTGTAGCATGTGGACTATGCATTCACGCATGAGGTTTTAGTTATAGCATGTGGATTGTGCATTCGTCTACAAGGCATTATCATCAGCATGTGGATTATGTTGTCATCAAGGATTTATAGCTACACAAGGTGTAGCTCCAATATCCATCCTAGTGGGGAGGGGCATCAATAGCCCTTGTTGGGTTCAAGGTAGTGCCTTGAATATTTTTGGGAGTTCATTTTTGGCCTACTTTTATGCTTTTTTAGCCAATGGTATTTGACCCATTGTAATGTAATCCCAATTAAGGCATTAGGGTTGTAGTCTAATCTAGGTTATCAATTAGAGTTTTGGATGCTACAAAATACCTAAACATTATATTGTGAACAAATAATAAGACACAATGAAGAAGATAGATGTGCAACTCTATGCTTATGATTTTCCCAATTAAGGGTTTATAGTTTAAATCTTCGTGTATTGTGTGTATGCCATTGTTTACTTTTTGTTTTCTTAAGAAAATATATGGATTTCTTTAGTTGAAATTGTTTAAAATTTACAACAAGGGCCACTACAACAAAATCCCCCTAAAGGAGAAAACCAACTAATAAAAAAAATTCCTTTTACAACAACAAATAAATTCCACTAACAAAAAATAATCCTCCTCTTCAAAAATACCAAGCTCAAATTTCAAACAAAGGAGACAATAAAAAAATTGTGTTCTGTTGTAGAAACAAGCCACACACCAAGTGGAAAAGCACTACCTATAATTAATTACACACAAAAAAATCAATCTCAAATTATTGTAATAGTTTTGCACACTGAAAAACGTTTGGGTGTTGGCCCCGATCTATAAAAATATTGTTGTTCCTTGGGTGGGTTTTAGGCATGTTGGAAGAAGCAATAGACCACATAGTTGAGTAGGAAACACTAAAAATAGTAGGCATGTATAACATAATAGAAACAATAATTGGTTATATGTGTACAAAAAACACAATAGACCTTCAAACAAGGCATATCTAGAAAAGCGAACCACTTCAACCCTCAAAATTTTGGAAAAAATAGGGCATATCTAAATAAATAAACTAATACAACAACAACAACAAAAAAATCATCAAAAATTGGGATTGAACCTACCCATTTCCTAGCTTTAATAACTCTCTCTATAGACACCCTGTGTTTTTGCTTCATCTCCTTCAAAATTCGATTGTTCATCAGTCTTTTTCTTTACATCTCCACACCATTGTTTCGCTCTGACAAACCTTTCCCTTGTTCTTGCACATAAGACCTACAATTTCTTCTATTCGACCCCTAGTGATTAAGCTTCTTCCTACACTTATGATTCATCCACTTTAGCTTCATTTGTGAGTAATTTTCTTGGGATGTTAGTAAGTAATGAAATAGATATGCATGATTGTCCCTTGAAACCTTACCTATAACTGTTGCCACTAGATTAAGTTATTCCAATTTAGATTTTGGGAAAATATGAGAAATAGATTATTGCAATAAAAATAATAATAAGAAAAAAATATGAACAATCTTTTAGTAACCCAAATAGCATATAATAAACTTGAAAAAAACTATAGAATTTTGGGCCCAAGACTATAACTCCAAAAAAAACTGATATGGATGGTGGGAAAAAAATTTAAGGTTCCCTGAGGTGTGCACGCCTTTAACAAACCCATAAAAATATACCAACCATATATTAATGTATAGTCCCAGTGTACACTAAAAACTAAAAAAAAAAATCGACCTAAGGAAAATTATTGTGTTAACAAACATTCTTTGACCTAAATATTCTATAACCAAGCTAAAAAAAATGAAGCCTTTTTTTTCAAAATAGTCTTCAAGAGATGAATGTTGCTTTACATCCTTTTTAGAAGGGGGAAACCAAGAGAAATTTGAAACAATCTTGAGAGAGTAAGTGGTCAAGGTTGGGGAGACTCAATCCCAGAACGTTAATACCATGTTGAAGTTAGAATAAAATGCCATTAGGGAAGTAGAGTCTCCATATAAACAACACGTGAAAAATCTAAAACAAAATATATTATGAGATTCCACAAGTACCCAAATAAAGCAGTGAATCACACTATGATAGTTTACATGATCTTTTTGAATAAGTTAAATCTTTGACTATATAAAAGTAGGTTTTAGATTAGCTAGCTACCCCCAACCCATCATACATGGGACTACAAAGTCCACCTAATAGCCATTAATGTGGGTTGTAACTACCCATTAAGGGTGAATCATAAATGTCTTGAATGGCCACTAAAATACCATAAAATCAAGAGGATATGTAAATAGATTTGGATATTTTAATGGTTGACTCGTCAAAATAGATCTAAAACACAAAACTATTATAATGAGTTTATGTTCAACTGTGTGACTCTATTTTTGTATTTTTTAGTGATTTAACATGGAAATCAACACACCATACAATTTTTTTAATTATTAAGAAAGAAAAATAGAATTACAACAACAAAACATAGGTTGGAACATTGTAACACAATATTTACCATAGGAAATCCCAAGTGGGAAAACCAGACAAGAATATGAAAGATTGTCTTTCTTCTTAATCAAATGAGAGTACAAGTCAAAATACATAGGTCACTAAGATCATTGCCTAAATATGAGACATTGTGGTATCCTACAATCCCCTACAAAATTATTTGCATTCCCTACTCTATTGTATCTCTACTCCTCTTGGTGGTTGATCTATTATGCAACATCAAATTTCCACAAATGGAGTTAAACCCTTTTCCCTCCTTTTGGTTAGAGTTTTAACATCTTTTCTTTGCCATCTTGGTTAGGATTTTTTATTCACTAAAGATTATAAAAGTATATAATGGAATTCCATATGTTCCTAAGTCCACACGGATGAATCATGTTGAGTTAATGGGGTTGCCACCTTGACCTAGGGGGAATAATTGGATCATTACTTTTACAAGAGCATAACTTTCACATATGAACTTCATTGACAAAAATGAACCACCATTGGAAATATATGAACCCATAAAATGTAGTGAGGACCTTTGGGACAATTTTATTTAAGGTTGGAAACCCCAAATTTCCACTTCTTTGACCCCAAACAGAAGGATTTTTCAGTTATAGTCATTAATGGAATTTTTAATATTTTGCCTAAAGTGAACCTTCTTGGTCCCAAATTATATCTTACATCTTATATAGAATCCATTATAGTGACTATGTAGATCCATTTTTTTATCATCCCTCCCCTTTTTGGATGATTTTAGTCTTGAAAAGTTTAAGTTTTGAAGGTGATGAGGAAACAATTCCTCGATGTTATCCATAGAGTACCATTTGACCTTGGCTAGTAGTTGCCCCTTCAGTCCCACCTACTAATGTCCTTTTTGACCTCTTATGGTCATTCTAAAATAACTAATATCCTCTAGTAATTCTTCCTATGAAATTGGTGCTAAATCTTCTATGGAAGGTAAGACTTGACCCCCTTCATTCTCATTATGCATGGATGGCTCATAGAGTTGTAGGTTCCCTACATTTTTTTTTCACAATAATGGTTAGTTTATATTGATCAAAAAACACATTGTGTCTTAACTTGAAAATCCAAAGTATAATTTGAATTGATTTCAAAGGTGTTTCTAAAATTAGGATGTCTCCCTCACCTCCAATAGAATGGGATTGAGTTAAAATTATTGAATTTCTTACAAAGTTTTTTTTTTTTTATTACCCTATTGGACAATGTGGATTTGCGCAATTTTGATTACATGGTAATCAAAAGAAATAACACATTTAATTAGTTGGAACAACCTTTCCTTGTTCTAGATCATATCAAGTATTCAATGGAGGGTTTGCAAGTCTTTTTGGATTTCTTCCTAGAGACCTAAATCTAATCATTGGTATTGTCCTAAATCATAGTACAAGGAGTGAATACTTATTCATTTGTTGTATAATTCTCTTCACCTGAATCAAGGGTTACATGTTCTAAGGGGATCACCAAGTTTTCCTCTAGACTCTTATTTATGTCTTCCAAGATAGTAGACCCTATCTTATCGCAAGGTCTCTCCTCCTTTGAGCTGCGAGATCCCTTTGAAGTAGAGGGTTCACTATTTCATTATTGTAAGTTTTAAACCTTTACAGTGTAGAATGCACACATATATTCTTTATGAAATAGAAAGGAAATTAATGACATTCACTCACAATACTTAGAAATTTACCCTGGAAACCCTTGACCATGAAAACAAAAAATTGTTTAGAGCCACACCTCTAACTCACAATGTATTAGTTTCACCATTTACAATACAATATGTATGATTTCACCTAATCTATTAACCTGGATTAGATTCCTTAACCAAAATTATATTACAATGGGCTAAAAAACCATGGCCAAAAACGGACCAAAAACAACCCAAAATCATTTTTCCCTTGGCACAATGTAACATGGAGATAATTGGGCAAAGAAAATAACACATACCCAAAAATTATTTGGAGGGGATTCCTTTCTTAACTCAAGGGAAAATTATTCAAGGATAGGGTTCAAGCTAGCTTTTTCCTATCAACTTGTGATTTGCATTCACACCATTCCAACAAGTAGGCTTTCAATTGTACTATTTTTTGGAAATGGACCTGATAGGCTTCAAATGATCCATAACAGGTGTATGTTTTCACTTGGGAAAATAAGCCACAATATTTTCAACTTCAGAACAATATTTGTAATGAAAATTAATATGCTTGTGGTACATTTTTTTATTTCTAGACATAGCTCATAGCATCTAACCAAATCTTGTTTGGAAATCCTTTGGACGGGTCTATTTCAACACAAATACTTGCAGATGCTACACACTATATTTCTACTATTTCAAGGGCACAAAAGTGTAATTTGTCAGTACCATTCCCAATCTATGTGATAGCCTCCAAGGGCCAAAATTAAAGAGGAAGGTTTGGGAGCCTTACCTTCACTTGGACCAAGGAAATGCAATCCATAGAGGGGTGGAAGGTTGGATACCAAGGATTCATACAAAGGCCAACATTTCCCCAAAACCATGGGTTGAATTAACTAAGGTTGTCCTTATTAGTATTCATGTCAAATTCAACAATGAAAAAACCCTCAACACATAAATAAATATAGGCTTCATTTGTTAGGAAGGGCTTCTCTGAGAGACCCAACTATGTAAATATACCATTTTAGGCCATAGACTATTAAATGGTAGATTAACCAGTGTTGCTAGTAGAAATCAAGTTGTGCCTTTTCCTCCTTGGCCACCTAAATGATTACTACATATGTGGCGTTACAAAGGTAAAGATACCTTGCGGTGCATGCTAGGCACGACACTCTCAAAATAGGGGAGGATATAACTTTCTTGAACAATTTCTTGCTAGAACCCTCTATTACACTAGAGATTAGATGAATCCTAATCACTTGGGGTTTATGAGAGCTCGAGGAGGCAACATGGTCTATAATGATGATATTCATGCTAGTGTGGGCAAGACCCTTGGCATTCATCTCTATGGTGGGAACCATCATTAATCCCTTGTAGAGAGAGTGCAAATGGCAATAGTAGAGTTGAACTATGTATATAACAATTAAGATAGAAATTTAAAAGCAAGGGCAGACCAAATTCAATGCATCCATTTGACATTGTGTAAACTAGGACTATAGTTTCTTTGTATTATTACCGAGTAGATGCACATATAAGGTAGAGGAATAAGTTTGTAAGCATTGTCACCTACCTTCTCAATACTTCAAAAGGTCCATATCTCATGGCCTTGATTTTATTTTTTGTTTCATGTAGCCTTTCCTTTTTAAGGTGTAACAACCAAACTTTGTCTTCTACTTTGAAGGTCTTTTCAACCATGTATTCATCATTCTTGGCCTTTTAATTCTTTTAATATTTCTTCAAATTCTATTGAACTTTTAGGTGTATCTGTCTAATCCTATCTATGAATTCCCTCGCCTTTAATGCATTAATTAAGGTTGATGCCCCTACTTCAAGCTAGTCCATATACAATATCCAATTGTGATGGTGTAAAATATCAAAAACATATTTCAAAAGGGGCTAATTGGTGGTAGTGTGGACAACCCCATTGTAGGAATGTTCTACATAAATTAAATTTCCATCTGCGTCTTTGCATGCTTGTGATTGTAGCTTCTCGAAAGTTGAACCAAAGTCCTATTCACCACCTTTGTCTTCCCATTAGTTTGTGAGTGGAAAGTAGTGGATGTCTTAAATTTAGCTTCTAACATCTCCCACAATCAAGTCCAAATTGTACTAATAAATCTAGTATCTCTATAAAAATTGTGCTTGGGCTTGGAACCATAAAGTGCACCTAGATCCTTTCAAAGAACAAAATTGTAGTTTATTGTTCTTTTATGGTGTTCATACAAGCTATCATAACACACATCTAATTGAATCTCTCAATTACCACATACAAGTAATCATGTCATCTTCTTGGACTCAACAAAGCCCCAAAAAAGTTAATGGATATACTTTATCATGGCCTTTAAATAAAGAGAGTAGAAATGGACTATATAGTCTGTGCTTCCTATTACTAGGCTTGTTGGTACAACATAGCATATAACCTCTAATAAACTTATCTACTTATTCTTACATTTTGGGCCAATAAACAAACCTCTTCAAGTCAGACACAATCTTCCCAACACTTAAATGCCCAAAAACCTTGGAGGTATGAGCCTCCTTTATAAACTGTACTCCTTCTTCCTTTAGTACACAAATATTCCCCATCTTGTAGATATGGTAATTATCATTTTTGGCTTGGTCCTACTAACATTGCAACCCTTGATACACTCCCTTAAAGTCCTCATCTTTTGCATACTCCTTTATATATGCTTCATGGGTGAATGGCTCCATGTGTATAATGGCTCCTAGTACTATTATTTTTACTGTTGCTTGTTTTGATAATAGATCAACGAACTTGTTGGAAATGTCCTTATTATATTTAATCACTAGATGAAATAATTGCAAAAATCCCATCCATTTAAAAAAATATTTCTTGTTGCAACTTACTCTTAGTTTGCAAGTATTGTAAAGGTTAGCGATCAATATGAATAATGGTATCCTTACCTAGTAAATAGTGCTTCCACTTGTTTACTTCCTGCACAAAGGCATAGAGTTCCATATCATATGTAGGGTAATTCAATACTACTTAGTAGACTATCCTCCTACCTTGCGTTAACACTTCACCCGTGGCATACCCACTAGCATCGATTTCCATTACAAAAGACTTATGCAAGTTAGGTATTGCTAGGACCAAGGATTGACTAATATTTTTCTTCAATTATTCAAACCCTTTACACTAATTCTTACCCCACTAGAAATTCTTGCTACTCATTCTTATAGCATGAAGTGGTGTTGCTACAATTGAAAATGATGTTATGAATAGCATGAAGTGTCATTGTTAAAACTAAAAATGATGCTATGAACTTTCTTAGATATCGGGAAGCTCCCATAAAATTTTGAACTTCTATAACATTAGTATGAGTGGGTAATTTAAGGGTGGGTGCCCTCTATCTTTGTAGGATCAATCTTCAACTCACCTCCACCAGGCATATGCCCCAAGTACACTAGGGACTACCTATCAAACTCACCATTCTTTATGTTTACTAGTCGTTAATGTTTCCTTATAGTCCCCAACAATTGCTTTAGATGTACAACATGCTTCTCCCAAGTAGCACTAAATATCAAATTATCGTATAGATATACTCTGAAATTGAATCCAAATCTATGAATGTGCACAACACATCAATCATTAAACACGTAAATGTAGTTGTGCATTAATCAAATTGAAAGGCATTACTAACTATTTAGACAAGCCTTCATTCATCTTCAAAGTAGTTTTCCAATTGTATTCTTCCTTGATTCAAACTCAATGATATCCATATACCTAATCAAGCTTACTGAAGTACCTTGCATATTGTAGTTGATTTAACAAGTCATCGATCTAGGAAAAGGGTGTTTATTCTTGAGAGAGAATTTGTTCAGATCTTTGTGTCAATGTACATTCTCCAAGTCCCATCCTTCTTTGGTACTAAAATAATAAATGAACCACATCATGAGGTACTTGGTCTTATGGTTCCTTGCTCCATCAACTCTTGCAACTACTTCTACACTTAATTTAACTCTAATATGGAATGTATATACAATCCAATGTTTTGTAAAGGAAAATATGATAGTAATTATATCGCATGCTCCACTTCCCTCTTGGGCGGCATACCTTTTGGATCTTGGAACACTTCTTTATACACCTATAAAAGCTTTTCTAGGTATCACCTTTTTTTCTTACATCCTTGATCTAGATTTATTATAGAACGGAATGAAAGAAGAAATATAGCAAAGAACACTGACACAAATATATCATAGAGAACACAATATTATAGCTAAACTCAAATTCAACTAATGAATGAAAACTAGGAAAGACTAGAAAATGCAAAGTCACATAACTAGTTAGAATGATGGTAGCTTATATATGAGAAGAGATGTGTCAACTATGCTCATTCATATGTCATTGATTATAAAGAGGCCAAGGAGAATTTTTATGAAAATACCTCAGAGATAGAAACCCTAAACATCAAAACCCTAATCATAGGAGATTAAAATGGTTGTGGGTCCCTAGGTGGTTAGTTGATACATCGACTTCTCAAGGGTGCAACTTTTACATACAATCTCCATTTGGGGCTAGTGATACCTCGTTAGAAAGATCTGACTAAGAAATACATATAGTAGTAGGCCCGTGATTTCTAAGGCAAGCATGGGCCCTACTAGATGAACATCGCAAAAATAACATTTTTTAGGTCTGCAAAACAACCCCAAAAGTGTAGGACTCGAAAAACCATGGAAAACTACCAAGCAAGAGAACTGTTGTGAGTAAGTGGAAGAGGTGGAATGCCACCGATATTTGCATGGATCATTCCTTTCCCCTTAGGAAGTAATGGTCTCCATTGTGTCAAGGTTTCTCATCATATGGGGTAACTTATGTTGAATCTAACTCCTGGTGAGCCACTTGCCTTTGTGGAGAAGTTGCCTTGCTTTGACAACACAATAGAGTTGTATTTTTTGTTGGCAATTTCCCTTCATTTATGTATCTAGAATTTGATCAATTGTGTCCTAATCAATGCAATTGGGGTTGAGCTATGTAGTTTCCAAGTGCTTAGCCATGTCTAAGGTGTCCAATAAAGGTGGGAATACAGTTGAAGGAAGGGGGGACTACTTAATTCAAAAGGATTCTCACCCACAACCTTGGTGATGGTGTAAGGCATGTAGTGAAGTGGGAGAAGATTTTGATGGGGTCCTACGAGGTGCTCCTTCTCCAAATGCAACTAGACTTTGTCACCCACTTGAAACTTGTGTGGAACCTGATGTTGATCATGTCGTTGCTTGTAATTGGCATTGGATTTCTACAAAATATCGTGGACATGTTGGCAGATGTGTTGGATCTGTTCAATAAATTTGGTTTCCTTATCAGCCTAAGTTTGAGCATGAGCAGATTCTTCTTGTCTGGATGCAACATGCATAGCTACATCAAGCGGAG
>ML805553.1:240432-254668 GCA_009831015.1 Picea engelmannii
CTAACTAGCAAAATTCAAGACGAGTTAGCTGGTGAAAGCGCAGATTTTTTTAAAATCAAATTTCTCAGTCATGGAGAGTCTGTTTTACATGATTGAATAGTCGATCGACATCTAGAAATCCTAAGATTTCCAATGGTGCTTTCAAATCTACATTTGGATCTCGGGAAGCTAGTCAAATGTTCCCTACAAGATTAGGCATCATTCTTTTAAAAATGCCAGTGCATTTTTTATCGCTAACAGAAGGTAATGTATTTTGTGAGTTTGGTGTCCATCGATGACCACAAGCTAGACCATAATGTACAAAATAACCTACTATCACGATCTAAAATAATAGTCCATGGTATCCTGAAATGAATCCAAACACATTCAAAGAAGATCTTAGCAGTGGCCTTGGTGGTGATCCTCTTCTTATAGGTTGTGAAGATGGTCATCTTTGAAAACCGATCAAGGACCACAAATACACAATCATTACCATGTTTGGTTGAAGGTATAAAAAACATGTAATCCATGGAGATGGACTCCTAGGTCCTATCTAGAGTAGGTAGAGGAGTGTACAACCCTTACCTTTTAAGGGTGGGTTTGGCAATGTCACGAGTAATGCATGATCTAATATAATCTTCAACATCTTGTTGATGCCTCAACTGATAAAATTACTTTTGTAGTACATCCATGATATTTTCCACACCAAACCACTCAACTATAATGAGCTTCCCAAATCAGCTTCACACACTCACTTGAAGGAAAACATAGATGGCCCAAATGGCATAACAGTCCATCCTGGAGATGAAAATATGCAATTGGTGTGCATGCACCTAGTGTTTGATTTATGGCACCGAAGTTAGTATCACTATGATATATTCGGGATCACCTAGAGGTCTCATGGTCGCAATAATTGAGCATTTTGGTTAATGTTGAAACTGGAGGTTGATTGTGGAAGTCAATGAATTAGTTGGTGCCACCCTTCTTGTATTTAATGTTGAGGTGGAATTATTGCATGTGGGTGGACCACTTTTGGTGGTTGTCATTTTATAAATTTCCCTACATTTGCATGAATTGCAAGGGCTTGTGATTAGTCCAGATGACGATCTCCTTCCCAAGAATGTAATGCTTCCATTGGCGGTAGGCTTGTACAATGGATTAGTACATCTCCTTATCATAGGTGGGGTACTTACGGATGGAATCTAAGAGTGTCTCACTATGGTAGGACACTGGATGGACATGTTGAGTGAGGATTGTGTTGATCGCATAGTCCTAGGAATTTGTCTCAATATCAAAGGGTTGTTGCATATCTGGCATGGTGAGTACGGGTGATGAAGATAAGCGATGTTTCAAATCCTCAAATGATTTTTGTTGTGACTTGGCCCAAACAAACTTGGCCTCAGATCTACCCTTGGTAATGTGGTTGAGGGGCCAATCAACATGAGACAAACCCAATATGAACCTGTGATAGAGGTTGGCAAGGCCCAAGAAACTAGGGAGCTCAGTTACAGACGTTGGGGACTACTAGTCGCTAATGAATTTGATCTTGGTTAGATCCACATGCACACCATGTTCATCCATGATGTATCCTATATATTGGATGATTTGCATGATAAATGATAATTTTCTAGATTAGCATATAACTTGTGTTGTCATAGAGTGTTGAAGTCCTGTTGAATATGTTGCAAATGTTCTACCCAAGTTTTACCGAAGATGAGGATGTCATCCAGATATATGACCACAAAATAATAGATGAATGGCTGCAAGATGCCATCCATCATTCTCATGAAAGTGGTTGGAGCATTAGTCAAGCCAAAAGGCATGACCAACCACTCAAAAAGGCCTTCTTTGGACTTGAAGGTAGTATTCCATGCATCAATTTGCTTGATTGGTACCTAGTGGTAGCCCGACTTCATATCAATATTACTAAAATACATGGAACCCTTGAGTTGTTTAAGAAGCCCATCAATCTAGGGAATGGGATACTGATTCCAAAAAATGATTTTGTGTAGAGATATATAATCAATATAGAATCGCCATGTCCCATATTTCTTTTGAACCAACACAATCGGGCTCAAGCCAGGTGAGGAGCTTGGTTGAATGTGCCCCTTTTGGATTACCTATTGAATTTGGTGTTTGATTTATTCATTTTCCATGAGAGAACGCCTATACACCAGGTTGTTAGGTAAAGATGCACCATGTATAAAATTGAATGCTTGAATTAATAGTGTAGAGGTACCCCAACATGTGAGGTGAAGATATCTTTGTATGCTTCCACTACTTTATCCACCTTGTTTTGTTGCGTAGAGAGACCTTGTGCAAGAGTTGTTGATGTCATGTTGATCTTCTGTCCACCTTCAAAATGAACCATGAAGAGGAAAAAATTCCCAGTTTAGGAGATTACCTTCCTACATTGCTTGGTTGTGATCAAAGAGACAATGGTAGTAGGAACAACCTATGGTATCTTGTAGAGTTGTATTCCCAAAGTAACAATGACACTATGAGGTCTAGACTCATATACACCATGATATTTCCACATATATAGATGTCCAAAAAGATCATCACAAACTTCAAGTGGGGAAACATCACATAATACCTCATCTTTGAAGGGATTGATGTTGTAGGGTAGGTGACATTGTTAAGTGACGTGAATGTCTCGTCCCTGGCCTAACCAACCAATGTTGTATGGTTGTGGGTGTGGTGTTATCAACAACGTCAACCTATTAATTACCTATGTTGAGATTGGGTTCTTTTGGCTCCACTGTCAACAATGAAATGTAGTGGAGTTCCTTTTACCCACATTCATGAGTGGAAGAGGTGCTCACCTTCCTATGGCTCCTCTAGTTCATTTGGCTAGACCTTCATGGTAGAAACGATGACATTGGGTTTTGCATCAATGATCCACTTCCCCTTGTATGTCTCTGAATTATAGTTGGAACCGGGTTTTGACTTTGAGGCTTTCATTTTGGCTGCCAATGATTACTTTGAGCACCATTCATCAGTGTTGTGCTAGGGGATTTTATGGAGCTCACACCAATTCCCAATGCCCTTATTTGTCTTCCCAATACCTTTATTTGCTCATGGCTTAGATTGGTTATCCTTTCTCTTCCCTTTGTTCTACAAGTTGGGGTTTACCTTGACATGCTTCTATTGCAACATATTTGTCGACCCAAACTCCCGCTTATTCTTCTGCTTAAATTTTTTCTTGATTTTGACAACATATTAATAAGTAGCTCCCAATCAAGAGATGTCCAAGAATTCCATCTATGTTCAGATGTACCTATGTAGGCCACTACATTATTTCATAACTAGGTGCTTCTTGGAGTCTTTGATACCCAACTTTGTAGGCGAAGTATGGAAGTTGTTAGTGTACTCCCACACCATTTGGTCCCTCTCCTAACACAAAGTTGTCCATTTTGTGTACTATTCATCATAGTTTCCAAAGGGGTAGTATTTCTCCTTGAGGGCATCAAAAAATTATTCCCACGTGGGTTTAGAACCATACATTGTAAGCTTCTCTATAGCCTATTGCTCACAATAAGTCTCCCACCAATATTTGACATGGGTAACAACCTTAGGGAGTGCAAAGGTGATATTTTCCTTATTGGAAAAATTGTGGACAAAGAAATAAACCTCTAGCAAACTTAACCATTTTTCCAAGGCACCAACATCTATCTGACCTTCAAATAAAGGGATATCAAATTTAACTCGTACCTCCGAAGTGACTACTTGTGGAAGGTTCCTCTAGCACTATTAATATCCATCGAAGGATTTGGGTGAGATTATCCATCATCTTGGTCTTCTATCGTGCGAGAGCTTCCTCGAGCAACATATTGATAGGATCTCCTACTCTGTTGTCTCTCTTTTCTTCTACCATGGGAGTTTGCTTGGGCTGAAAAGAGTGGTATTTCCCAAGCTCAACCAATTCGATATCGAACTCCTTATACCTTGACCTTGTCAAGTACATGCACAAAGAAACAACAAAGAGCGGATTGATCTTATACCACTGATCTAGATTTATTAGAGAATTAAATTAAAAAATCAATATAAAAAAGAACACTCACACAAATATATCACATAGAACACATTATTATAACTAAACTCAAATTCAATTAATGAATGAAAACTAGAAAAGACTGTAAAATGTAAAGTTACATAACTGGCTAGAATGGTGGTAGCTTATCTATGAGAAGAGATGTGTCATATACACTCATTTGTATGTTGTTAACTACAAAGAGGTTAAGGATAGTTTTTATGAAAATACCTAAGAGGCAGAAACCCTAAACCTAGGAGATGAAGCGATAAAAGGGTTTTTGGTCCCTAGATGGTTAATTTATATGTCAACTTCGTAGGGGAACAAATTTTACATGCAATCTCTATTTGGAGCTTGTTATATCTTGTTAGAAAGATATAATTGAGAACTACATCTAGCAAGAGGCCCATTATTGCCTTAGAAAGCATGGGCCTTAAAGGAACATGGCCAAAAAAACATTGTTTAGGGCCCCAAAACAACCCTGGAAGTTTAGGACCCAAAAAACCATGGAAAATGTCCAAGTGGGAGAACTATTGTAAGTGGAAGAGGTGGGTGGCCATAGATATACACCTATATCAATCCTTCCACTTATTTGAATCAATCCCACAATGTCTTAACACCCACTGATTTGGTGTCTTTATAGTTATGACTCAAGAAGAGAAGTACATACTTCTTGCTTAAGTTGTTCAATATTTTATATTCAATGGGCATTCATCAAAGAGATTTAAGATTTCCCCTTATGTGCATTAATGATGAAGGATTTATAATCCTTCATTAAATGGCATTGATTTACCCTTCTCATGAAGATGGCATCCCTCGTATACATGTAGGGACTACCAAGCACTACACCATGGGTATCAAGATGCACTACATTGACCTCTTTTTTATTAATATAATTTGCACTAAGAATAGATCCAAGCTTAGAAAAATTGGGAAGTTTTAAATCTGCATGCCTATTCACCCATCCCAAGGGGTATGTATGAGGGTGATCATGCACCTATAAACTAATCTTACTCACTAGGTCTTATGTAATGACGTCAAATTGTGAACCAAATTCAAATAGAGAATCTAAATTATTCCTCCTGATTTCAATCTTGATATTGAAGATGAACTTCATCATATCCTTCTCTTCTTTGTGATAGAGGGTACTCAGGTTCACCTCCCTCTGCATTGTTGTGCCGACAATTTTCTTGTCCACATATTAGTTGCTTTGTATCTCCTTAATTCCACTAGAAGATTATTCTTCTTGCATTGTTCCTACTTGTCGTTCTTGACAACTCTAAAATATGTTACTTTAAAAGGGAAACTACTTCAGGGCTTCATTTTATTATCAACTTGGGGTTCGTTTGTGAACTTGTGAAACGCTGGTACTATATGTACAGAGCTAAAGATATGAAGATTGTCTGATATCCTATAATATGCCTATTTTAAACAACTATTTTAACCAAAGGAGAAAGTTAAGTTTTAGTAATGAAATTTGCTTAAAAACTATTATGTATGTATATCTTTTGGTTTGATTGGTGGCCACACTTTACTTTTGGAAAACTGTATCATTGGTTTGTCCTTTGTATGCTCTATTTTGTGAAGCACACTATATATACAATCATGTCATTGCAAAAATCAAATATAAAAGACATTCCATTCAAATCAAATAAACAAAATTGTAGAATTAATCTAGAAACAATAAAGAGCATGGATGCATAAAGATTTAAACAAGAATGTAAGCAAGGGATTTTATGGACAATTATATACACAATCAACTAGCATGAAAATATAAACAAGGTTATTCACATAATATTAGCCTCGTACCTTTTGAAGTGAGCCCTTCTTCAAAATTCTCAGCGAAGATAAACACTTACTACAACACTTTAAGCACAAGAACTCATAACACAGAAAAGCAAGCTCTATATTACTTGAAAATTAAAAAATTGTAGAGTCTTTTCTCTTTGCTATCCTCTATCTCCATTCGAGAAAGAGCGATGATATTTATAGTGTTCAAACTAGAATAATTTACAACAACTTCTAAACCGAAATATTCATGAGAAACCTTAAAGTTATGGAAGATAATAAATGATCCATTATAGTGCTTTTAATACACTACACTTCAAAAGGGATTTTGTAGGTTTTAGATTCTAAAACATTAACTGCAAGAGGTTTCTTGGGCCTTGATTCTTGGTGATGAGTGAATTCCAACAATGGGTATTGAAAACTTCATTGATTCATTCTTCACAGCATGTGTGTTGTCTATTATGCTTGTTGAACCTATGTACCCTGTTTTTGGACTTCTTAATATCACCACCAATCTTCTTGCACTTTTATGATGAGTCGCATATGCTTTGAATCTCTTTGCAACACATAACCTATGATTTGTATCCATACTTACTGGTTTCTCATTAGCAATATTTGTTCAAACTTAACAAATTTCTACAACCCTACTCTAAAGTTCGTTATAAACAAAAAAATCTCAAAAACATAATCCAACCATACCTTTTGGGACTTGTGGTTTAAGTAGGTGGAAAACGAGGGTTATGAACATCATAATAGCCTTATTGGGTGATAAAAGATCATTAAAACCAGTGAGTAAGTAGGAAAAAATGGTGTCATTTTGAGGTCTCATCAGTTCTTGGGATTTACCTCTAGATGTAGCTTCTAACCTTTTTCTTTAGTGTGTCTATCAATGTTGCATTGGTCATAGTGGTTGTTAGGGTCCTTGTTCACATGTGCAATGCCACCAATGTTTTATTTTCCCTTGTCCCCTTCTTCTTTTCATACTTATTGGACGCTCCATGTTAGTCTAATTTCTTCGAACCACTTAGCTACCCCTTTTTCTTGTCATATTCAATGTATTGGGCCAACACACATACCTCATCTACGTACTTGGGCCATGAATAACATAAATTTCCATCTTATGTTGTTGTGAAATCCACATAGGTACTTGATGACCACACCTGGGTTCTTATGATTTGTATCCAACTGGATGGCATAATTTAGGAACTCTATAGTGTATTCGTGTACACTATGTCCTGATTTTCTCTATCAATAGTAGTGCCACTGAATTATTTGGTCCTCTTCATACTTAATAGTGTAAAATTAGGAATGTAGGAGGTCTTTGAATACCTCCAACTTAGTTACTATCATGTCTCCCCCCAATTTAAGGGCCTCAATGTAGCTTTCCCACCAAATCTATGCATGACCTTCAAACTTGAGTATGACAAAAGCTAGTTTACATGACTATAATACATGATGAACATTGAAATAGACTTATAATTGTTAAAACCAATGATTTGATTTAACATTGTCTACCTAACCTTTGTAGGTTTTGATATTGACCTTTGCTTCCACTTTAAATAGGTGCTAAGAAGATTTGTTATTGGAGTTATGTTAATCACCTTAAATATGAAAAGTGATATCACATACAAGATATTATAAATGATTCATAGTTTATTAATATCAAAACCCTTAAGGTAGGGAAACACCTTACAATTGATCCTTTTATGGAAGGAATCCACTAATACTCACTTGCCTCTCTACAAGGGAAACCTTCTAATGATGTAAGCTCCAAATGCAATACTCTTTCACACATCTCATAAGGAGGAATCCATCCTTGTTTATAACTAATCAAGAGAATCATAATCATAAAAACATCCTAATTACTTAGTGAACCTTCTTTAATGATCTAGATTTGGATCCAAGAGCTTGATGGGGCTTAGAAAGGCCTAAAAATAGAATTTCTCAGAATGGATTCAAAAAGGACGTGTGTGTAGACCTTGTCGATACGAACCCAACGCAACTTGAACGGGCTCAAACAGACATCATATGCTCAAAATATCGCGATCTGTTCATTTGGACAAACATGCAAAAAATGATGATTGTATAGTCTGTACAGTCCCATGTGGCAGCTGACTGTACAGGTCATACAGCTGTATAACTGACATGGCAAGCACAGTTGGCGTTGACATGGCAGCATCTGGAAGTGACACGTGGCAGGTTGACTGGGCGTATGGATGGATAACGTGTCGGGAAGGTACGGGTGGACCAATCCGAGAGTGACACGAATCACCCTTGCAGTGGTGACACATGGCAGGTTCGTATGGATGGCGTGGTAGGTCCATACAATTTGTATGACACATGATGCTTGCGTGGTAGGTACAGGTGGCAGACAAGTGCGCAAATCGGTGGTCGATACGTGGCAATGTACTTAGCGAATGAGAAGGTGCCACGTGGCCCAGACATAGGCTGCCACAAGGCACCCATAGATTGGTTGGTTCATTGGTTTCAAAATTGTTGGAGTTCATGAGGCTTGAACTCGAGACCTCTCCACCAAAAAACATCTTGGGAGGGTCGAGCGCACCAGCCCGCCCGCAAGGTCTTTCTTAACCCCTAAGTTCACACTTTGTATTTAAAGTTACTTTGGTAATGTTTTCAACGGAGTTAAGGCTAGGGACTAGCCCCAACCCCGATGCAATACTCATAGGACCCTTCCATATGTTCTCGTCGTAAGTATTTTGGGTGCGCGTTTATTCTGGAGAGTTGGCCCTCGGTTTTGGGATTCCACCATACGAACCGACCTTTACCTAATTGATAGCGCTGGTATAAAGAGGTTAGCACCCGGTCATTAGGGCTAGCCCATTAACCAAGGTGCTTGACCATGGTCTTTGTCATCGGGGGCTACAACTGATTGGGTGCGTGGGTGCATAGGCATTGGGCCATATGGCCATGCCATGGGACCAGGAGTGGAGATCCAGGAGCTAGCGCGCCAGGTGTTAGCGCCTGGCCACATGGCCACCTTCCATACGACCAGGGGCCAGTGGAAAAGGGGATGCACCCTAATATATTTGCCAAAGTGGTTTTTAAACTTTGGAATATGGATTTTATTGGATTTATTCAGCTGTTTTTGGAGATTTTTGGCCTTTTTTGGGGGATATTGGGCCCTTTTTTAAGCCAGATCTTGGGGGGAAGTTGGGAAATGGTTACCAACTTTAGATGTATATAAACAAGGGCTTCTTGAAGCCATGGGAGGATATTCAGAGTGATTTTGTGCTGAATATTTTCCAAGCCAAAGCCATTTTTATGTAGGGAAGTTGTTGAGGAGCGCACCTTTGCGGGCCATTTCTGGGAGCTCCGGTCATTCAATGTTGTTTCTTTTGTTGAGTTCTAGAGATCTGGTAGAACAAGACCAGATCAGTTTTGTAACCTTTTGGCACTACTCTGATGTACTTTTAAAGATTTGAACAGAAATAAGAAAGCCTCACCCACTGAGACAAAGGACCAGAGACGTAGACAAGATTGTCGAACTTCATTATCACTTTGGTGTTCTATGGTTTGTTGTTATTCTTGCTTTATTTCAGATCTGTATATGTGCATATGGATGGGATGTTTCTTCTATAATCTTCCTCTTTCATTTAGCTTCCTAAATGGTTAATAAACACATGCATAATAACTCAACCATTGTCATTTAAAAGATCTTTATGGATCAAGAGGTATCAGAGTTAGTTGACGTTTGGATTTGAGTTTTGCATGTTAACCAGAGAAAAGATACATCGTGGTGAAGGCGAGCTTGTTGAAGAGAATCCATTGATTGGATTGAGAAAGAGAACTTGTCAAAGTGAGAAGATGACATCAGAAGAAGGACTTTCTTAGGATGAGAAAGAGTTTCGAAAAACTTTCTTTGCTATGTCAGAGATGATGAAGGTTTTGTATGAGGATTGCTTGGAACGAAAGAGACCAGTTCTTGGTGAATCTTCAAAGATCAAAACTGAAGAAGGAGAGGATCCTCCTCAAATTCCTCCTTCACCTCCATCTTCACCTCCTTCTTCTCCTTCTTCTTCAAGTTCAAGTTCTAAAAGCACCGCAAAGAAACATGTTCATAAAAATAAGAATGAAATGCCTTTATTAAAAATTGATGTTAAATTCGAATTACCCATGTATGGTGGTGAAGTTAATGCGAATTAATGCAAAGAGACTTGACAATTGGGTCAGATAGATGGAGGTTTATTGCAGTGTGCAACAAATCAAGGATGAGGCAACTCAAATCAAGTTGGCATCACTTAGACTTGCAGGCACAACACTCATCTGTTGGAAAAACAAGTTGCAAAATGTCACACAACAAGTGGGTAATATATTTCCATCATGGAAAAGTTTTATTTCTGCACTTAGAAAGAAATTATATCCTTTGGGTTATAAAGATAAAGCGTTAATTGAATGGCAAGCTTTAAAACTAAGAAAAGGACAAACAGTGCAAGAATACACAGATGGATTTTGTAAAATGGCATTGATGTTAGATATTCCTTTACATACCCAAGAAACTCTTATGAAGTATATAGGAGGTTTACCTACACATATTCGAAATATTGTATTCATGTTTGGACCTACTAATCTTGATGAGGTTTTTGTTCAAGCGACATACATTGAAGTAGGGAAAACAGGGGTTGGTGTATCAGTGGAATCATCTTCAAGGAAAGAGGACAAAAGGAAGTGGCAAGGCAAGAAGGCAAATGCAGTGACAAGAAAGGAAGAGAAACCCTCTTGCAAGCATTGCAAGAAAGAAGGGCATGATGAGGACCGTTGTTGGAAATTGCATCCCGAGAAGAGGCCAATGTGGTTCAAAGAGAAGAAATGGAGGAAAACAGTTGCAACAACAACACGACCCACAAACTTGGGATCAGATTCAGGTGATGAATCTAAAGTCTCATTGGTTGGTATGATAGGTAAAATTGGTGAAGGATTTGATTGTAGAAGTAACTTGTTTCACATAAGGGTCATCATGAGGCACACCAAGGTTGACACATTGATAGATAGTGGATCTCAATCTAACCTAATCTTAGAGAAATTGGTTAAACAATTGGGATTAAAAACACAGCTGCATCATAAGCCTTACACACTTAAATGGATAAGCAACAATCATCAATTGCACATAACAAAGCAATGCACATTAAAATTTGCAATTTCATCTAAGTTTGTGGATGAGGTAACATGTGATGTGGTGCCAGTAAGTGAATGTGGAATGGTCTTAGGCAATCCATACTTGTACGATCGTAAAAAAATCTTCTACAGGGCAAAGAATCAATATCATTTAACCAAAGCAGGTCAAGAATATGTGGTTCATGCTCATCATGTAAAGGCAAATAAAACTTTTCAAACTATGGAACAATTAAGAAAGGCAACTCAAGCAAACAACACACCTATAATTGTTTCAAGTCAAGTAATCAATCTTAAGCAAGAACAAGAGATGATTGTAGAATGGAAAATCCATCACAGTTTGCTTCAAGATAGACTTATGTCGTGAAAATTTTACAAACATATCAGCTCATTTGCAGTCATATTTTTTATGTTATCATTAGTAATGTTGTCTACATGGATGATAGTGGCTTCAGTAAGATGTGACAGGGTTCAAATGGCTAACAATATGTTGTCAGTTATCATGATTGTGTTACAGTTGATCTTGATGAGACAGGTGCACAGGACAGAGTTCAAAGACAGAGAACAAGTTGGATGGAAATCCCAAGCTTGATGACTAGTCAGTAACCTTTTGGGGACCAAAAGTTCTTTAGTGGGGAGGTGTGATCCAGATTTGGATTGAGGAGCTTGATGGAGTTCAGAAAGGCCTAAAAATAAAATTTATCAGAATGGCTTCAAAACGAACGTGTGCATAGGCCTCGTCGATACGAACCCAACGCAACTTGAACAGACTCAAATGGACTTCATATGCTCCAGATATCGTGATCTGTTCATTTGGCCAAACAGGCAAAAAATGATGACTATACAGTCTGTACAGTCCCACATGGCAGTTGAATGTACAGGTTGTACAGATGATGTGGCATGCATAGTTGGCATTGACGTGGTAATATCTGGAAGTGACACATGGCAAGCTGACTGGGTGTACGGATGGATGATGTGTCAGGCAAGTACAGGTGGACCAATCTGGGAGTGTCACGTGTCACCCTTGCAGTGGTGAAACATGGCACGTCTGTATGGATGACGTGGCAGGTCCGTACAATCTGTATGACACGTGGCGCTTTCATGGCAGGTATAGGTGGTAGACAAGTGGGAGAATTAGCGGTCGACATGTGGCAATGTACTCGGTGAATGAGAAGGTGCCACGTGGCACCCATAGATTGGTTGGTTCATTAGTTGCAAAAATTTTAGAGTTCATGAGATTTGAACTCGAGAAAGATTTGATTGTAGAAGTAACTTGTTTCACATAAGGGTCATCATGAGGCACACTAAGTTTGACACATTGATAGATAGTGGATCTCAATCTAACCTAATCTCAGAGGAATTGGTTAAATAGTTGGGATTAAAAACACAATTGCATCATAAGCCTTACACACTTAAATAGATAAGCAACAATCATCAATTACACATAACAAAGCAGTGCACATTAAAATTTGCAATTTCATCTAAGTTTGTGGACGAGGTAACATATGATGTCGTGCCACTAAGTGAATGTGGAATGGTCTTAGGCAGTTCATACTTGTATGATCACAAAGCAATCTTCCAGAGGGAAAATAATCAATATCTTTTAACCAAAGAAGGTCCAGAATATGTGGTTCATGCTCATCATGTAAAGGCAAATAAAACTCTTCAAACTATGGAATAATTAAGAAATGCAGCTCAAGCAAACAACACACCTATAATTGTTTCAAGTCAAGTAATCGATCTTAAGCAAGAACAAGAGATGATTGTAGAATGGAAAATCAATCACAGTTTGCTTCAAGATACACTTATGTCGTGCAAATTTTACAAATATATTATCTCATTTGCAGTCATATTTTGTATGCTATAATTAGTAATGTTGTCTACATGGATGATAGTGGCTTTAGTAAGATGTGACAGGGTTCAAATGGCTAACAATATGTTGTCAGTTATCATGATTGTGTTACAGTTGATCTTGATGAGACAAGTGCACAGGATAGAGTTCAAAGATAGAGAACAAGCCAGGTGGCTATCCCGAGCTTGATGACTGGTCAATAACCTTTTGGGGACCAAAAGGTCTTTAGTGGGGAGGTGTAATCCAAATTTCGATCCAAGAGCTTGATGGGGCTCAGAAAGGCCTAAAAATAAAATTTCTCGGAATGGTTTCAAAACGGACCTGTGCGTAGACCTCTTTGATACGAACCCAACACAACTTGAACGGGATCAAACGAACGTCATATGCTCCAGATATCGCGATTTGTTCATTTGGCCAAACAGGCAAAAAATGATGATTGTACAGTCCGTACAATCCCACGTGACAGCTGACTGTACAGGCCATACGACCTTATAGCTGACATGGTAGGCATAGTTGGCGTTGACGTGGTAGCGTATGGAAGTGACACGTGGAAGGATGACTGGGTGTACTGATGGATGAGGTGTCGGGCAGGTACAAGTGGACTAATCCGAGAGTGACACATGTCACCTTTGTAGTGGTGACACGTGGCACCTTTGTACAGATGAAGTGGAAGGTCTGTACAATATGTATGACACATGGTGCTTGTGTGTCAGGTACAGGTGGCAGACAAGTGGGCGAATCGACGGTCGACACGTGACAATGTACTCGACGAATGAGAAGGTGTCATGTGGCCTAGACATGGGCTACCATGTGGTACCCATAGATTGGTTGGTTCATTGGTTGCAAAATTTTTGGATTTCATGAGGTTTGAACTCGAGACCTCTCCATCAAGCAACGTCTTGGTAGGGTTGGGCGCACCAGCCCGCCCGTAAGGTGTTTCTTAACCCCTAAGTTCACACTTTGTATTTAAAGTTACTTTGGTAATGTTTATGGCAGAGTTAGGGTTGGGGACTAGCCCCAACCCCAGCGAAATACTCATAGGACCCTTCCATATGCTCTCGTTGTAAGTCTTTTGGGCGCACATTTATTCTAGAGAGTTGGCCCTCGGTTTCAAGATTCCACCATACGACCCAACATTTACCCAACTGATAGCGTTGGTATAAAGAAGTTAGCAATCAGTCGGTTGGGCTAGCTCGTCGACCAAAGTACTTGACCATCAGCTTTTCCATCGAGGGATACAACTGACTAGGCGTGTGGGTACATAGGCGTTGGGCCATATGGCCATGCCATAGGACCTTGAGTGGAGATCCAGGGAGCTAGCACGCCAGGTGTTAGCATCTGGCCACATTGACACCTTCCATGCGACTAGGGGTCAGCGGAAAAGGGGTTGCGACCCAATATATTTGCCAAAGTGGTTTTTAAACTTTGGAATATGGATTTTATTGAATTTATTC
>ML805553.1:273242-283322 GCA_009831015.1 Picea engelmannii
AGAATGAGTTACACCAAACGACTTGGGTTATTTAGACAACCCCGGACCGGACTGGCTCTTCCAATTGACGGACGATCAATTTCGCCTGTCAACAGGTTATTGTTTCTATTAACCCTAGTTGCAAGCATAATTTCATCAATATTAAATTGGCTAAGAGATTGCAAGTTCCTACAAAGCATATTCAAAGAACACAGGTTGAGGGTAAGAATGTTCAAATTTTTAAAGATTTGGAGATTTGCATGGATAAATATGTTTTGCATTTTGATTTTCATGCTATAGATATGAATGATGTGGATGTTATTCTTGGACATCATTGGATGAAATTGATTGGTACAATTAATATTAATGTGCAAAAGAAGTTTATGAAGCTTTGGTACAAGAAAAAGAAAATCACATTGTAGGATATATCTCTTGGTAAACAAGAAGGGCCCAAGGGGCTACATGAAGAAGTCCCTAGAAGGAAAATAATGGCAGTACCTATTGATATATTAGATGTAAAGTCTGAGGTTGAATTAGAAGAAGAAGCTACATGAGAACATGAATAAAATCTCTAGGAAGAGCATAAAAAAGGAAGAAAAATATAAGGATATCAATGACTGAAAGGAACCCCACATTGAAGAGTCCAAGTAAGAAGAACCAATAGTTAAGGTTATTGTATATTTCCACCCACACCAACTGGAGAAATAACATTCTTCAAGACAAGGGCATGAGCATCAACAAACTTATGGACCAACATGAACCATAAAGGCAACCATTATGGAGGCACATGGAAGAATAACAATAGTGCATGGAGATATCAAAGTAGCACAACAACCCCATGGCACCAAAGGAGCAACCATAATCAAGATCGAGGTGGCAAGGAAGCATTTGGACCTTATGTTCACATTTCACTAGGATGGATGAATGGTTGTGCTTGGAAAATCATAGTGTATGGCTTCCTCCCATGTTTTGAGGATGAGACATGGGAAAGAGAATGGAATGTAGTGTACCTAGGGAGGATAATATGGGCTACCTAGGGAGGTACCCAAAGAGGATAATAATATAGAGGTGGTCACATAGTGTGAAAACAATAATTGTAAGAAGGCTTACATAAGGTTCATTCACTAGAAATTTCTTAGGATGTTATATAGAAACATACAAAAATGTAGAAACAATGTAATGAGATGTATTATGAAGTATATTGTAATTGTAGTAAGCATTACTTGTGGAGGGATTTATTTCCTTAAGGAATAAGTGATGATGTTACCCTACCTCAAGGGTTTTCTCTAGATTATTGTGTTCATTCTTTTTGTTGTCTAGTGTGTGGATCTATTATGTTATTTTCAGGTTAATGTCTATCTTCCATTTTTAGATCTATTGAGTTATACAACACATTTTCAAGTCTATTGAGTTATACACCACATTTTCAAGTCTGTTGAGTTATACAACAAGTTATCTTTCTAGAGCTTTGGTTCTTACTTCTCTTCCCTCATTGCCTCATGATCTTCTAGTTCTTATGAGATTTCAGTGGTTTTGAAAAGGGGCCAATGTTTTTCTCAAGAGAAACCATGAGTAAGGCCATACTTCTAGAAATGTTGACTACTTGGGGTTGCAACGTTTAAATCTCAACTCCCCATGATCTACAAGTATTTCCCTATTCTCATCCTCCATATCCGAGGCTTGCGGCTAATTCCTTACCCTTCTTGTGATATGCATGGTGTAACTCTCCCTCATATTTAGAATTTCCGAGCTAGGTAATCATATATTGTGTTCAACCACACAAATGCCCAAATGAAACTTCTCTAATACCAAAATGTTATGTAAAACTCCTTGGATATTCCAATGATTGAATCACCAAAATAGATCCAAAGCCGACATCCAAATTACAGTGAGACTATGCTCAACCATACGATTATCTTTTTATATATTTTTAGTGATTTAATAGGAAAATAACCACACCATACATATTCTTTAAATACTAAGAAATATAAATGCAACAACAACAATAAGGACACACAATCGAGCACCATAACACAATATTTACCCTCATAAACTTGATGTGGAAAAAACCAACAATAATATGAAGGAATACATATTTCTTCTTAATCAAATGGGTTTACAAGGAAAAATACAGAGATCATTAAGCTCGTTGTGAAGTTGTGAGCCATTATGGTTTGATCCAATGCTCTACACAATGTTTTTTCTCCTCTACTCGATTATCTCTCTACTCTTCTCAGTGGTTGCTGAGCTATGGAACATCAAATCGCTATGATAGGAAATAAACCATTTTCCCTCCTTTTGATTAGGGTTTTAACACCCTTTCTTGGCTATTAGAGTTAGGGTTTTCGATTCATTAATGTTTGTAAACATCTCTAGCAGATTCCCATATGTTAGTAATTCCACATAGTTGAACCATGGTGCACTGACATGGCTCCCACTTCGACCTAGGAGGAATAATTTAATTGTTACCTTGTCATGGTCATCAATTTCACATGCAAACTCTATTAGATGAAAATGAACCACCATTGGAAAGCTATCGACCCTCAAAACATATTTAGGACCTCCAAGACAACTATCCTGAAGGTCATATACCACAAAATTACATTTCTTTGACCTCAAACTAAAGGATTTTCAATTCTAGTATGTTAATGCAATTTTCAGGATTTCACCTAAACTAATCTTTCTAGGTCCCAAATTGTATCTTCACTATTTCAGAGCATCAATAAAGCCATATAGTAGCTATGTAGATCCATTTTGGATCATGAGCTTAATTGTCATCACGACAATGAAATGCTACCTTGATTAATGATTAATGTTAAGATAGCCTTCCAATCGCCTTTTACATCTAAGGGGTCTTCTAGGACTAGGCAAAGGAAGGGATTTAAAATGCTAGATCAATTCACTAACCAATAAACAACATAGTTTGTTGATTTCTTGACATGGATTGAGTTACATGATTCTAAAATCTCACGGCCTTCAAAATCCATTCATCTTTGGACAATATTTCCCATGATGAGTGATAAGTTTTTTTTACTTACAAGGTTAGTGACGAAGGTTAGTGATGATCTTAAAATCACCTTTGGCAATATTTTTCTTAACACCCAGGCCCTCCATCATTCCTCTTTTCAAGGTTTCAAACTCATTAGGATTATTGGAATCTTCTTCTCGACGAGTCAAAAAGCATTGAACTAATAATCATATTGTGATCCATAAAGAATCCTCCAATCACTATTTGCCTAGGTTTGCCTTTCAACACCCCCATCAAAATTTACTTTCAACCAATCTTGAAGTGGGGGCTCCCAAATTTATGATTATTCTTATTTTATAAGTTTTTTCATATTATCATTTTTTATTTCAATATGTTGAAAATAAAAGTATGAAATTCAATATGGTTTTTGTAAGGGAATAAGTCTTAAAAGTTATTTAAGTTATTATCATTTTAGATCCACCTTAACCCCATCTATTAAGCAATGCAAATAATAATAAAAAATTATAGGTTAACATGGATTTATGCTATGCTCAATGGAGTATCTTTCTTTATATATATTATTAAAAATGCAATGGACATTACAATCTCTTCATTGCTTGACTTTATAATGTATTTGGCTTCTCTTTGTGTAAAAATGGATAATTATATAAAACTTGTTAAAAATAAGTGATATTTATTCTCAATCTCTATTATATAATAAATTTTACAAATTTACTCATTTCAAATTGTTTTTAGTTTATATAGCAAATAAGTAATTACTTAGTTAATAACTAATTTCATTATAAAAATAAACAGATTTGAGTGATTATTTCGTAAAAAAAACTATTTAGTAAAACTGTTAAACACGGCCTTAAAAATATAATTAAAAAAAAAAATTGGTTTATACAACTAAACGAAAAATATACAAATGAGAAAATGTAAAGTTGGTTTATACGACTAAACAAAAACACCCTTATGACTTAAGCACACTTGGCATCCTTTTTAATGTGAATGTCAGGCGATAGGAAATCACGTCTAATACGAAGACACTAAACACGAAGGCAAATTGGAGGCTAAAAATCCATATGGATACAGGGTATACTTAGTTTTCATTATTTCTTATCCGTATTGTATTACAGAGTCATGGCGACGATGTTATCAGCCGCAGGAATAATCTCAAACAGGCCCTCGTTCTTTGGCTCCAGAGTCTGGAGTAGAAAACCCATGATAACCCCAATGCCCACTGTCTCCATCTCCATCCCGAGAGCCCCCCAGCGTCCCAAAATTTCACTGATTATTGAATGTTCTTCTCGCCCGCGGAAGAAGGCGACCGCCCACCATGTTAAAACGAGGCCAAAGAAGCACCAGCCCTACGACAAGAACAGGAAAGGCCCCACCAAATACCCTCCCCTTCCTAGGCCCCCCGTCAAACCATCGGTTGCAGTAGCTGTTGCTTCACCGGATAATACAGAAGAAGAAAAAGAAAAAGGAGGAGGAGAAGAAGAAGCTGCTCCTGCAGTTGCAACTCCACCTCCTGTATGTATTTTCATTGCACCCACATTTCTGTTTTAAGCTTTCAATTTGGTTTTTAATTGAATGTATATATATGATTGGCCCCTTTTTTTTGAATTGTCTGTTGGCAAGGCTGTGCTCTGTACATACGAGGTTTTTATTTGCTTCTTTCAAAGTAAGGAGAGGGGTAAATGAATCATAATCTATTCAACAAATATTTTTTATGCAATTTCATTAAGGCGATATACATTATAATACTGTTTTGGGGAATGACTCTCTCTATATAAAAGCTGAGTCCTAGCGGTCAGGTCTGTTCGTAAATGTTTATTTCCTTGGGTTCTTTTGGGTTACCTATCCCTCTGGCGGTCTGTCTTCCATCCTGAAATTCCAGGGCAGCTTTAGCATGGTACTAGCAACCCACTCATTGCTTGAGTGTGTGAGTGGGGTAAGATTATTTCCTTGGGAATATATAGAGAGAACTCCATTTTTCGCTTAACTGTGTAAGGAAATATACACAGCATACCATTATTCGCTTAAGTGTCTGAAGAAATATATGGTATATACAACACCCTATTCTTCGCTCAAGTGTAGAACCCCATTCTGTGTGAGGAAATATATACAGCACTCCATTCTTTGCTTAAGAGTGTGAGGGTGGGATAAGATTATTTCCCCGGGAAAATACACACACAAACACACTGAAGCAAAGAATGGGGTGCTGCCATGCCAAAGCTGGTGAAGAATGGGGTGCTGCCATGCCAAAGAGGGTGAAAAACGTTGTTAGGAAACCTAAGGGATGCTTCCCCATATTCGTGGATAACATTCCTAGTAAACTTGTTGGTGTAGATTAATGCACCTCATCTAGGGGGTTAGAACTGGACATTTGCTGACACGGAATTAGCGAAATGACCAAGAACATTGGTGACAACTCGTTGAACTAACCCCTTGAAATATATATATGATCTGGTTCAAAAAAAAAAGAAAAAGGCTTACAGTAAAAGCTATGATCCATCATAAAGGATATATTGCATTCATCAAGCCCAGGGTAGTAATTTTTTTATTTTTTATTTTAAATAACAATTTAAGTTAATTCAATTCATTTGATGAGAAAGGTTACTTTATCAAACTTCAGAGGGAAGGATTTTATTTTGTTGGGAAAAAATTGTTTGATTGGTATGAGGTGTGAATTATTCTAGGCAGGTATTGTATTCTTGGATTTTATCCTGTACCTTATTGTTTGCAGGTTGTGGCCGATATACTCTAGAGCGGCGTGGTGATGAGTTTTGCATCAGTTTATTTTTGTGAACACTGAGTTCTCAAATAAAAAAAAAATGTAGTATCACCATTTTTATTAGTTGCACTGTTTTATGGCACGACCTTAGGGCAGTTGCTGTAAGGGCTCCCTGTTCCTTGGAAATTGTTTTACTAGATGCAAGTTTCCTGCTCGTGACTTTAGCATGAAGTTTAATGAAAAGTTTTCTCTTTGTTGCTGCCTTACTCATGCACTATTGGTAAGAGCTTAGATTGGATCTGGTATTTTCTCGGTCTCTATATTCGTTTCCATTTCCATGTTCAGGTTAACAGTTTACCGAAAACACACCAGCTCTAGAATTTTATAGGCTGGGATGGTTCAGTTGTTTACATATCTCAAGCTCTACAAAGTTCTTACTGTTGAAGAGTAGAATGAAATATATTCAGTAAACCATTGTAAATGCAGGTGCCACAAATTTGAGTAGTTATTGCCTTCATAAACTTACAAATTAAAAGGTGACAGACTAAGTTAACCCTTTCTGTGGAATGGGACAAAAGTCATATGGAGAATTTGTTTTATTTTGCAATATTTCATTGTTCTAGGATGGATCGAAATTACTTTATAGGCTAGAAAAAATGTTTTTAGATAAAAAAGAAAGCGGGATAGAGAAAATCTTAAAGGGCTAGAAATTAGAATTCATAAATTGTCTATTTTCTTTCCAAATTCCTCAAAAAAAAACTTGTAAAAAAATATTAAATATCGAGACATTTGCTCCAGATCTGCATATACATATTTGGGCAAAATGTAATGTTCCTGACTTGGCTAGTCTCGGAAATACTGTTAATCTGATATGTCTACTGTAGATAATTCATTGTTGCAGCATATAAATGAACATATAAATAATAAATGAGACAAAAGACTGCAAATCTTATATTATGATATCTCTGTGAGTACAATGCCAAATGTGTCTGAGTAAAATAAATCACCCGGCTAGATCAAATGACAAAAGGATCTTAGCCGGAATACAATAACAACTAAAACAATAATACTCGATACTAGAAGAACGCTGTGGAATGCAATGAATGAGGTGAAGATCTGCTGCAGGCTACGACAGCTCATACGACAACTGATGAAAGTCTGGAAAGTTCGCCCTGGTGGCTAAACCTCTCGGAATTGCTTGGAAACTGTCCCAAATAGTGCACCCTTCTCTACCTCTCAGTCCTGGTGACTGACCAACTCCCCTCTGTGTTGATTTTTCAATAAGCAAGGTTAAGCATGAAGTTCAAACTTCATTCCATTCTTAGCATTTAACTTAACCATGACCAATAATGTTGCAGCAACCAAGATCACAAGAAGAAACACCATGCACAAGAACACAAGAAGTATCCTGGGAAACCCTTCTCAACAAGGGAAGAAAACCTAGCCAAATCCTTTGCTATATTCTTCAAGAGAAAGACCTTCACCAAAAAAACCTAGCACACAAGAGGGTGCTTGCAACCCTAGAAGACTAGTGCCCAAGAGAGGTGCACACTTTTCCCAAGAAGATGTACTTGTTGAAATTTCCAAACTCACACAAAAGATATAATTCCTCAATGGGGAATTTACCTTTTCTTATACTGGACTGAACCTGTCAACAGAAGTGTCTGTTGGCACAACAGGGCCGACCTCACTAACTCACAATATAAGTAATAATAACCAGATTAATTATCTTTTACATTAATTATCTATCATAATAAGGTGGGGCCGACTTGTACCCTTTACATTACAATTAGGGATATAGGCAGGTCTGTCTGTTTTACAATATAGCAAGGGATATTATACACCCACTAGTGCTCATCCACTAGGGGCACATCCATAGGGATGTCCATATCTCTGACTCACTGCATTACACATAAGAACCACTTCTTCACTAGTGCTCAACCACTAGGATCACGTTCACCTGTGCTCATCCACATGCACGTCCACTCAATAGATCTTCTTTCTCACTGCATTACACAGGAGAATCATCTGGAGTTTCTCATCAAGTCTCTACTCAGAGGAGGCTAATACATCATCTTCATTTCTGTCTCATGACGATGCACCCAACACTTTGGGATTTCACACGTTTACCTTGTGCTCAGCCACATGCACGTCCAACTCTGCAGATCTCCTTTCTCACTGCGTTACATAGGAGAATCATCTAAAGTTCTTCTCAACTCTCTGTAAGGAGGAGGCCATCTCTACGTTCCAGCTCTGTCTCAAATAGGAACCACACACCCCTCTCAGGGGCTCTCTCTCAGGTTTGTGTCTTGGAGAATGTCTCACATAGCTGCAATCATCAACATTCCCTCTCAGCTAGGGAGGCATTCTTCATCATGCCAAGTCTCACACGGATGTACTTTGAACTTTGTCTTGGCTGTAGTCATCAACACTCCCTCTCAACTAGGGAGGTGTTCTTCATCGAGCTAATTTGGTGAAGATGTCTGCAATCTGCTCGTATGTAGGAAGGTACTGCATGTGTACTATTTTCCTCTGCATCATATCTCTGATATAATGATATTTCATCTCAACGTGTTTCAATCCATCAAGAAAACACTGGGTTCTCAAAGAGATTTACACACGACTCTTGTTATTATCATAGAATCCGTCTCATGATCAAGTAAAAGAAGCTTGTGAAGCCACATTGCTTCGCACACTAGATGTTATATACTCTACTTCTATGGTACTCAAGGCCACAAAGTTTTGTTTCTTGCTGCATCAAGAAACCATGGCAGCCTTCACGGTAAGACAACAACCGGATATGCTCTTCCGGTCTACTGTACTCTCTACTCAATCTGTATAGGCATATCCCTACAAATTCAATTTCACACTTGGAGGCATATCTCAGACCATATCAAATTGTGCCTCGTGTATATCTCAATACATGCTTTACTGTTCTCCAGTGAGTTTGTCTTGGCTGGCTCATGGATTGGCTAAGCATATTCATTGCATAGCATGAATCAGGTCTGGTGTTAACCAGAGACATCAATGGTCCAATCAGCTATGGATCAATTTTGTCTGAATCATCATCATTCAATTTCTTCAAATCTATCACGTTGTTTTTGTATTTTGTCTTATTGAACTTCTTTAATATTCCCATTGTATATTTTCCTTGACTTAGGAAAATCTCATTGGTTCTCTGCCATACTTCCAGGAGGTAGAGCATCATACTTAGATCCTTCATCTTGAAATCAAAAGTCAAGGCTTACTTGTTTTCAACAACAAGGCTTTCTGAATAAGTCATCAAAATCAGGCTCTCGTCACCAACACTGTAATAATATAGGTTTTGGATCAACAACACTCTTGCTGAAACCCAAACTCATCAAGAATCCATTCATCTGATATAGTTTCCAACTCATGGATGGCAGTACGGATAGAAGCGTATCGGGCTTACTGGATCAAGTGTCTCATCATAGACAACTCCCTCTGTTTGTGAGAATCCTCTGGCTTTGTATTTCTTGACACTTCCATTAGCTGCATGCTTTCTCTTGTAGATCCACATGGAAGTTACCATAGACTTCCCTTCTGCTCTCTGAATGATATTTTATACATCACTCTTTAAGATACATTGGTATTCTTCTGTTATGGGATCTTGCCATACTTGTTTCTCTTGTTGCTTCTTCATTGAAGTGGCTCATGACTGAAGGATATCTTTGAAAAACTCTTTTTCCTTCTCAAGGTGTCCCTTGAGGGACTTGTATGTTTCTCTGTCTTCTAGCAGAGTTTTGTCGACCCTGGGCATGCCTTTTATGCCCCACTGTAATATCTCTGGTCATAGCAACCAGAGTAGTTGAATTTGCTAGAATATTGTCTGTCTTCGTCTAGACTACTGAGGATATTAACTCTTTCTTCCTTTTATTTTGTTTTTGACTCCCTCTGGGTCAAGTAACTCTCTTTGAAGTCTGAAGGAAGGGAATCTTCCTTTATTGCTTTGTTAGATCCTTTTATGTCTTTTTTTGTCCAGCATAATAATCAATCAAAGAAGGTTTGGAGTCCCGTACCAAGGATAATGGTCCAAGTTTTTTGAGGGCTCCCATACTGGGGATAATACCCTTCATTTATTAATAATGCAATCAACTATAAAATTAGAGATCAAATGATTTATCTGGGTTTGTAGTTTTAGTTTTGAGTTTGTTTTTAGAGGAAGTACTTCTCCTCTCTCTTATCTTCATTCTTTTGAGGTGGATCTGGATCAATGTCAGCGATGGAAGCATATTGTCTTCCCTTCTTCTTGGTTGGACAATTTCTTGCATAGTGCCCATATTTGTCACATCTGAAGCACTGAATTTCTGAAACATCTCTTCTCTGATTATGACCCGGGTTTGATGAAGACTTCTCATCTCTGAATGTTTGT
>ML805553.1:283372-295269 GCA_009831015.1 Picea engelmannii
AATCAAAGGTTGGTAGACTTTCTCTTCCACTGATACTTTGAAGAAAAGGCTCCCAATGTTTTGGAAGGTTGGTGAGAGTGGATAAGACAAGTTCTCTATCATACATGATTTCTCCAATGGCTTCTAGCTTTTCTTTAATCTCTGATATCTTCATAAAGAAGATAACAATTGTATCACCTTTCGTCATCTTGGTACTTTGAAGTTGGCTCCTCAAGATAAGAGCTCTGAGGGTGTTGTCACTTTCAAACATTTCTTTTAATGCTTCATACATTTCATAAGTTGTCTTCAGGATGGAAATATGAGGTAAGAGATGATCTCTTACTGAGTAGATGATTATTTTTATTGCTTTGACATCTTCTTCCTTTCTTATATTCTTCTCTTCATCGGTAGCTGTATGATGTATCTAGTAAAGTTTTAGTTACCACATCCAAAAGGTCATCTTCTTCAAGGGTGACCTGAAGCCTTGATTTCCAAGAGCTGAAGTTGCTTGCTCCATCAAGCATATCTTCTACTAAAGTTATGTTCTTCATTTGTTCGGATTTCTTTTCAAACTCTCGCCAACTGGATTTGGAAAACCCAATGATTAGGATGGACTAGTAACCTTAGATTTTGTTGGGCTTATGACTGCCAACAATCAACTTTGAGAGTGTCACGGGAATGCTTGTTGAGTTGAAACGATTCTTCAAGAAGTTGCAGAAACCCTAGATCAATATTCTATAGGAAATTTCGGCACCCTAGAAACCCTAGGGCCAAAAACTCAAAATCTTCGGATTTTTACTTTGAAGGTCTTTGGAGATTCGTTGAGGAAGGCCGTACAACTTGGTCCAAGTTTTAGCTTCAACGTCCACTTGTAAAGTGTTGAAAGAGCTGATTAAATGAGGGTCGTACGGATTTCTGCAGAAACCCTAGAGGTCGTACAAAACTGCAGAAGGAGGACGATTTATCCTTTAGATGCTTGTGCAGGGGTTCTTCAAGACCTATGCTCTGATACCATGTTGATTTTTCAATAAGCAAGGTTAAGCATGAAGTTCATTCCATTCTTAGCATTTAACTTAACCATGACCAATAATGTTGCAGCAACCAAGATCACAAGAAGAAACACCATGCACAAGAACACAATAAGTATCCTGGGAAACCCTTCTCAACAAGGGAAGAAAACCCAGCCAAATCCTTTGCTATATTCTTTAAAAGAAAGACCTTCACCACCAAGAAAACCTAACACACAAGAGGGTGCTTGCAAACCCTAGAAGACTAGCACCCAAGAGAGGTGCGCACTTTTCCCAAGAAGATGTACTTGCTGAAATTTCCAAACACAAAAGATATGATTCCTCAATGGGGAATTTACCTTTACTTATACTGGACTGAACCTGTCAACATAAGTGTCTATTGGCACAACAGGGCCGACCTCACTAACTCACAATATAATTAATAATAACCAGATTAATTATCTATCATAATAAGGTGGGGCTGACCTGTACTCTTTACATTACAATTAGGGTTAGAGGCAGGTCTGACTCTTGAACAATATAGCAAGGGATATTATACACCCACTAGTGCTCATCCACTAGGGGCACATCCATAGGGATGTCCATATCTCTGGCTCACTGCATTACACATAAGAACCACTTCGTCACTAGTGCTCAACCACTAGGATCACATTCACCTGTGATCATTCACAGGCACGTCCACTCAACAAATCTTCTTTCCTACTGCATTACACATGAGAATCATCTGGAGTTTCTCATCAACTCTTTACTCAGAGGAGGCTAATACATCATCTTCATTTCTGTCTCATGACGATGCACCCAACACTTTGTGCTCAGCCACAGGCACGTCCAACTCTGCATATCTCCTTTCTCACTGCGTTACATAGGAGAATCATCTGGAGTTCTTCTCAACTCTCTGTAAGGAGGAGGCCATCTCTACGTTCTAGCACTGTCTCAGATAGGAACCACACACCCCTCTCAGGGGCTCTCTCTTAGGTTTGTGTCCTGGAGAATGTCTCACATAGCTGCAATCATCAACACTTTGCTGGTGTGTCTGGACCCCGGATGGATACCCCTGGGGGAATGTGCCCCTCTGCTACTGGAAAACTGCGCCCTAGTGATTCCACTGTCGGAATCAGATGATATGTGTCTCAAACTAATTGCCCTGGCCTACAGTGAAATGGGTTGGAAGGGTTTCCCTCGATATGATTTGATGATTGTTCGGGAACCTCGAATGTGTCCTACCCAAGTGTCGCACTCCCAATGTCTGGAAAATGCGCCCCAGATGATTCCTCCGTCGGAATCTGACGAAAAACCAGGCGAAAGATGCGCCTAGCCTTCCTCTCAACTGGGTCGGAGGGGAATCTTTCAACTCTTTCTGTATGGGACAAGTCGATCCACTAAACCTCCTCAGAAGTTGCGCCCTCTCCTTGAACAAGTGTGCCCCTGCTGCTGAATCCTGTAGAACTTCTGTTGAAGACTGATGGAAGACCTGTGTGATCTCCCCGGTGACTAGGGTGTGTCTCTCAACACCGAAATCAACCATTGGTGTATTCCTCCTGAAATCCACTGAACTATCTCTCCTGAGATGCACCTCTCTCCTCAATGACAAATCAAAATCTACATAATAATGAATTAGGTCGCCGAACCTTCTCTTATAGCTGCCCGAAACCCTAATTCCTTGTTGACTTCTAATTTTAGCTCATCTGTTCTATTTTTAGCTCAAGTTGGCTTAAAAGTGCATTTAGCCACTTTTAGCTCAATGTCACTTTCTGATTATAACACCTTTGACTGGAATGACCTCTAGTAACCCTGTTTACCCTTGTCTGGCCCTGGCTAGAGTCTAACGGGGTTGTTTAGACCATTTAACCTCCTCTCTGGAGCTCCTATTTGGAAAGGGACATTATAGTCCTCCCTTCCTGAAATTGCTTGTCCTCAAGCAATACCAATCCAGGGTGCCGCAACACCTTCTCACTCTCCCAAGTAGCATCCTCTACGGGAAGCCCTCTCCATCTGATCAAACACTCTTCGATGACCCTGCTCCTTAGTTTCCGCTCTCGAAACTCTAGTACCTCCTCCGGAACCAACTCCAACTATCCCTCCTCATCCAATGGGGGAAGCTCCTCTGATGTGTTGACAAATTGTCCCATCGCCTTCTTGAGGCAAGATACGTGGAACACGTTATGAATCTTGCTCCCTTCTGGAAGCTCTAGCTCATAAGCAACCTCGCCTATTCGACGCATGATCCTGTAAGGGCCATAAAATCTGGGCTTGAGCTTCTCGGCCACACTCTTCTTCAGAGATGACTGTCTATAAGGTTGGAGTCTTAAGAAGACCAAATCCCCAACCTCAAAGCTACGCTCTATCCTGTGCCTGTCCACACTCATCTTCTGTCGATTTTGTGCTGTCTGCAAGTTCTCTTTAAGCACTTTGAGAATCTCCCAACTCTCAGTGATCCAATCCTTGGCCTTGGGAGCTCTGCTCTCCCCGAAAACCAAGTCTACCAAAGTGGGAGCATCATACTCGTACAATGCTCGGAAGGGTGTCATACCAATGGACATGTGGAAAGTGTTGTTGTAGCAATGCTCTCCTAAATGTAGCCACCTGACCCATGTTCTCTGTTATCCTCCGACATAGTTCCTCAAATACCCTTCAAAGTTCAACCCACTTGTTGACGATCTCGGTCTGCCCATCTGTCTGAGGGTGATAGCTAGTGCTGGGTGTCAACTCTGCCCCCACCAATCTAAACAACTCCCTCCAGAATGTCCCAATAAACCTACTGTCCCTGTCACTGATGATGTTCCTCGACAACCCATGAAGTCTGAAGACCTCTCTGAAGAATAACTCTGCTACCTGAACTGTGCTGAACTCTGTCGGTATGGCATAGAAGTGAGCAAACTTGGTCAATCTGTCGACCACTACATAAATGCAGTCCTTACCCTGGACCTTGGGTAGGCCTGTGATGAAGTCCATCGATATGCTCTCCCATTTTTGCTCCGGAATGGGGAGTGGCTGAAGTAGCCCTGCTGGAAGCGTATACTCTGACTTGTTCTGCTGACAAGTCACACACTCACTGATGTACCTCATAACGTCCTACTTGAGGCCCTTCCATGAGAACCTCTCCCTGATCTGCCTGTAGGTTTTGAAAAACCCCTGATGGCCTGCTAGTGGTGAATCATGAATTGCTGCGAGGATCTTCTTCTTGAGCCCTGAATCTGGTACCAAGTAGACTCTGTCCTTGTAGAATATGACATCGTCAATGACCCTGTACCTATCATCTTGAATCTGTCCATCCAGAATCTTGCAAGCGAACTGGTTCTTGGAATATTCCACTAACAAGTGGGATTTCCAATCCGCTGAAATCTCCATCAAATAACATGTTGTAGGTCTCCTAGATAGCGCATCGGCCACAATGTTCTTCCCCTTGACATACTCTATGTCGAAGTCGAATGCATGTACCTTTTTCACCCATTTCTGTTGGGGTGCTCACTGAGGTTCTTCTACTCAAGGAAATACTTCAAGCTGTTGTGATCTGTTTTGACCACGAATTTGCTGCCCACCAAATATTGTCTGAATTTGGTCAAGGCATACATGATTGCTAGCATTTCCTTGTCATAGATGGAGTACAACCTCTTGAGCTCACTGAGCTTCCTGCTCCCAAATACAATGGGGTGTCCTCCTTGCATCAAAACTGCCCCAATACCCTCGTCGGATGCATCACACTCTAATACAAATGGCAGAGTGAAGTTTGGTAATGCTAACATTGGACATGTGCCCATGACTTCCTTCATGTGATCAAAGGGGCTTTATGTGACTCATCGGTCCATATGAAAGCCCCATGCTTGGTGAGATCCGTCAGTGGTGCTCCAAGCTGAGAAAAACCCCTGACAAACCACCTGTAATAGCTGCATAACTCGAAGAAGCTCCTCAACTCTGTCACATTCCTAGGCGTTGGCCAATCTAGAATGGCCCTGATCTTCTTCTGGTGTACTTGTACCCCCTGTGCACTGATGATGTAGCCCAAGTAAAGTAGCTTTGTCATACCGAATTCACACTTGGACTCTTTGGCGTATAGTGATTGCGCCTCTAAGATGCTCAATACCTCATCCAAGTGCCTCACATGCTTCCGCCAGGTCTTGTTGTAGACCAAAAAGTCGTCGAAGAAAACCAAGACTGATTTCCTCAACTGATCCCTGAACATGTGATTCATGCAAGACTGAAATGTAGCCGGTGCATTGGTTAGCCCAAATGGCATAACCAGAAACTCGAAATGTCCAAAGTGACACCTAAATGTCGTCTTCTCTATGTCCTGCTCTCGGACGTTGATCTGATGATACCCAGAGCGTAGATCAATCTTCGAGAAGAAAACTGCCCCATGCAGTTCATCCATCAACTCGTCAATGCGAGGGATAGGATACCGGTTCTTGATTGTTTTCTTGTTCAAGGCTCGGTAATCAATGCCATCCTCATGGTACCATCCTCTTCAGAACTAAGACAATTGAAGAAGCGAATGGACTGTTGCTAGGTCTGATGTGTCCCATCACTAGCAATTCGTTAATTGCTTTCTCTATCTCATCCTTGAACCTCCCAGGATGACGATAGGGTGGTGTGATCATAGGTTTGTCCCCCTCCAACTCAATGGTGTGCTCAAACCCCCTGTCAGGTGGTCTCCCTGGTGGAATCGACCCAAAAACCTATTGATGTCGTCCCAACAAGTTCCTGATCTCTGTCTGATACTGTTGTCGACACTCTGAATCCTTCTACGTAGTGATCAAGCACTCTGCGACATATGCTACCTCCCCATGTTTGAATATCCTCTCCATCCTCTTGGCCGAAACTGTCCTGGGTGCTCCTGTCGACATGCCTCTCGGAACAACCCTCTTCTCGTCACTGTCTCTGAACCCCATCTCCAAGGTTTGGTAGTTGGTGGTGATTTTGCCCAAGGTGATCATCCACAGGACTCTCAATACCACATCTGTGTCAGATAGGTCAACCACATAAAATATGTCTCTGATTGTGTAGTTGCCTAACTTTATCTCCAAGTCCGGAACTCTGTCTAGACACTCCACTGTATGGCCATCTGCTACTGCAACATCAAACTCCTCTGTCCGAAGTGCCCGTCTCAATACCAATGAAGCATCAATGAAGTTGTGGGTGGCCCCACCATCTATCAGGGCGATTGCCCGCTATCCCTGAATAGTCCCTCTGATCCAAAGGGTATCATACCTGGGAACATCAGAAAGGGTCTCTATGACACCTCCCTTTGCTGGTTTCTGTCTGTTAGCCTGCTCAGGAGGCTGTGGAACTACTGGTGGGTGGGTCTCTGCCGATGTCGATGGTCTACGGGGAGGCTGCTACTCTGCCTGTGCTGGCTCCTCCTCTGAGCTAGTGGATCCACTGTCATGCTCCTCCTCCTCCTCACTGTCCACACTGTCTGCTGCCACCTCAAAATAATGAGTCTCTTCCTTGCCCATGCACCTGTGGCCTGGGACCCAAGGGTCCTTGCAGGTGAAGCAAAGCTTCTTCCTCATAAGCTCTCGCCTCGTCTCATCATCCAGTTTCTCCTTTCCCTTCCATTCTCTCTGGAATGGCTTCTTGTCTCGGTCCCTTTGTGGTACGAAGGGTTTGGAAAAAGGTTTAGTCTTCGTCGCCGAGTCTGCGAAATCTCAAGTGCGTAATATGGCATCCTGCAAGGTGTGAGGCTTGTATGCCTTCACCCATCCTCTCAAGAGTTTTGTGAGCCCCTTTGTGAATAATGTGATCACCTTGGGCTCGGATATATCTGTCACTGCCACCTACTGAAACTCTGTGATGAATGCCTCTGTTGTTCCAGTTTGTCTCAACTGGGCTAGATCCTTGAAATGGATCTCTGGATCCCTCCTGTCAAACTTGTCCATGAGTTTCTCTGTGAACTCCTTGTAGGAGGTGATGTGACTGTGTCCCAACGTCACCAATCCATGATGCCACCACTTGTGTGCCTCGCCCTCCAAGTGTAGGGTAGTGAAGTTGATGGCTTATGTCTCGGTCATCTGGTTGAGCTTGTAACACGTGTCTAGCTTTTGTACCCAAGCTCTAGCTGTGCATTTGGACGATCCGTCAAAAGAAGTTATAGTGAGTTTACCAACTTTCCGGATGAAATCAATGTTATGTCCCTGCTGCTGCTGCTGTTGTCCTCCTCTCTAAGGCTCTCTGGGGTGGTTCCTGAGTCCGAGTCCACAATACTCGACCAGGGTCATGTCTTGATGGAAGTCATGGCCCGATGCTACATACTCTCTCCTGTACTCTGCAATGTCCTCCGCTTGAGTGGGCGACCTCTGTGTTATCAGTTGTTGTGCTGCTGCTGAGGGTGCCCTCTGGAAACTGGGAAACAATGGCATGGGAATCCTACTCGAAGAGGTATATGTGCGAGTAGGCGTTTGGGGTCTACTGCTTGCCTCTGAGTTCCCCTATGCTGCATGTGGGGCTTGTGTGCCTATTATAGCCAATCTATCAACCATCTTTGCCAAGCTCTGAGTCATGGCCTGATGATTGACTACCAGATTGTTGAGTACCTGCATGAAGGTTGTCTCTGGTTCCATGGGGGCCTTACCACTGCCCTCTGTTCTCTCATATCTGTCTCCTAACATCCTCTCAGCCTCATGCTCAGCCTCACGCTCTACCCTTCTCTATGCTTCTCCGTGTGCCTCTTCCTCTTCCTCTGAGCTGGGAGGGAAGGGGGGAAAATCAGATCTAGGTCTTCTCTCCTTGCGTCTGTTGTAAGTGACATATTCGTCACCTATGTGCTCACGGTCCTCTGCTGCACTCATCGTCTTTAGTCACAGGCTAGTAGGACTAAAGCTCTGATACCACTGTAATGTTCCTGACTTGGCTAGTCTGGGAAATATTGTTAATTAGATATGTCTACTGTAGATAATTCATTGTTGCAACATATAAATGAACATATAGATAATAAATGAGACAAAAGACTGCAAATCTTATATTATGATATCTTTGTGAGTACAATGTCGAATGCGGCTAAGTAAAATAAATCACTCGGCTAGATCAAATGACAAAAGGATCTTAGCCGGAATACAATATCAACTAAAACAATAATACCTGATACTAGAAGAATGCTATGGAATGCAATGGATGAGATGAAGATCTGCTGCAGGCTATGACAACTCATATGGCAACTGCTGCAGGTCTGGAAAGTTTGCCCTGGTGGCTAAACCTCTCGGAATTGCTTAGAATCTGTCCCAAATAGTGCGCCTTGCTCTACCTCTCAGTCCTGGTCACTGACTAGCCCCTCTGCTGGTGTGTATGGACCCCAGATGGATCCCCTAGGGGGAATGCGCCCCTCTGCTACTAGAAAATTGTGCCCTAGTGATTCCACCGTCGGAATCAGCTTATATGTGTCTCAAACTGATCGCCCTGGCCTACTGTGAAATGGGTCGGAAGGGTTTCCCTCGATCTGATCTGATGATCGCTCGAGAACCTTGAATGTGTCCTACCCAATTGTCGCACTCCCAATGTCTGGAAAATGCGTCCCAGATGATGATTCCTTCGTCAGAATTTGACGAGAAACCAGGCGAAAGATGCGCCTAGCCTTCCTCTCAACTTGGTCGGAGGGGAATCTCTGAACTCTCCCTGGATGGGACAAGTCGATCCACTAAACCTCCTCAAAAGTTGCGCCCTCTCCCTGAACAAGTGCGCCCCTGCTACTGAATCCTGTAGAACTGTTGATTCATCAATGGAAGACTTGTGTGATCTCCCCGGTGACTAGGGTGTGTCTCTCAACACCGAAATCAACCACTAGTGTATTCCTCCTGGAATCCACTGAACTATCTCTCCTGAGATGTGCCTCTCTCCTCAATGACAAGTCAAAATCTGCATAATAATGAATTAGGTCGTTGAACCTTCTCTTATAGCTGCCCGAAACCCTAATTCGCTGTTGACTTCTAATTTTAGCTCATCTGTTCTATTTTTAGCTCAAGTTGTCTTAAAAGCGTTTTTAGCCACTTTTAGTTCAATGCCACTTTCTGATTATAACACCTTTGACTGGAACGACCTCTAGTAACCCTGTTTACCCCTGTCTGGCCCTGGCTATAGTCTAACGGGGTTGTTTAGACCATTTAGCCTCCTCTCTGGAGCTCCTATTTGGAAAGGGACATTACACAAAAGATCATAATTTTATAGACAATGAATATTTTCCCACTATTTTTGCTCTTAATAAGAACATTTGCTCATAGTTATCTCTGACAAGCTCATGTGATAAGAAAGCACTGCTACTATCCTTTTATGGGATCCCATAGATGCCCACTGTCAATAGCCCCACTGCCACTAAGAGCATATCTGTCAGCTCTAATCTAGTGTTGTTGCTGTTGTGGGCTTATCTGGCAATGTTAAAGTGATACCTCTCTCACATTAGGGGATTCCTGTGTGTTGCTTTGTGGTTTACCTGATGCTGTTTGTTATATGTTCAAGGAAAAATTTAGACAATGATTCAGTTCATGTATTTATTGAATCATCTGTTAGAAAATGTTTTCTTTATATACAACTTTAAAACTGTATGGCCTTGCTTAGTTTCTCACTTTTATTTTGTAGGTCATTTTTTGTGCAAATGATGAAATATTAATCTCCAAAATATGTATTTGTCTTTTTGTCCTAGCAACCTAGAGAAGCTAGACATTGGCTTTTAACTATTGAAACAAATTTAATGAAACTGAATGATGCATATAGTGAGGACTTCCAGCAAGTTTCTGTCTACTGGATCAGTAAAGCTTTAACAGAGATGATTTATTCGATATTGTGGTTTATGAAAACATGCACCCTGCAATTGTGCCCTTGATATCGGGGTCTTCAAAATAAAATTGAAGATATGCTTTCTGGCCTTTGTTTCATGAGTCAATTGCAGCCCAAGCTGTGATGATATGCTCCAACTTGTTTCCTTGGATACTTTTATGACATGTCTTATTCACAATCATCTTTGACTTTTTATGTTCGTGAATATTTGGTGGTTTCAAATGTCTCTTTTCCCAAAATTAAATAAAGTATGCCGATGGGAGATGCCATCCATTCTAAGGACCTTTTGTTGATGTACAACATCCTCAATCATCCGAGTCAGATAAGATTATTATTTTATCAGGTCATAGAGGTCCGCAGAGGTGGAAGAATATTTGTGGCATGAAGTGAAAGTTGCAGGGTTGAGAGGACCCGCAACCTTCACTTGCGAGATCACAAGAAAGTTGTGGCATTGAAGGGACCCAAAACCACTCCTCTGGGATCAAAAGAAAGTTGCAGGATTGCAAGCATTTGTGAACCACCAAAGTTGTATGCAACGAGGCCACAACCTTAAGGTTGCGAGGTTGCGAAAAGACCACAAGGTATAATGCTGCAGAAAGGAAAAATCTCACAACCCCAAAGTTGTGGGATGGCTCTAAGATTACAAACCGAAGGTTGTGAGGTTGTAGACAAGACAAAGTCATGGCAGTAGTTGAAACCCCGTAATATAAAGTTGCGGTGCTAACTATTTTAAGGTTGCAAAAGAGGAGGATGTCTGCAGCCGACGTTGCGGAGGTGAAGATAATGTTCTGGGAATTAGAAGATCCACAACTTCTTGTTATGAGGACATAGAACCTGCAACATACTGTTGTGAAAACTACAATTCGACAGCAATATATAGGCTGCAAGACCACAATGTAGAATATGGAAAAACCCAAGACACAAGTTTGAGAGGGGAAGTCAAATGGTCAAGGAATTTGGTCTTCCAACTTCTATGCCTTTTGGGATTCCAGTCCAACAATCAATATATATATATATGTGTGTGTGTGTGTGTGTGTGTGTGTGTATTCCAGTCCAACAATATATATATATATATATATATATATATATATATAAGTTACAGTAAATGCCTAGTTTGGCCATGTCCCAATATCTGAAACACCCAGAAATGTGAAACAGGTATGAAATGCTGTTGGCTGTACTGTACAGTGTTTCCAAATCTGGAAATACAATACAGCATGGCTGACTACGTTTCCAAGGTCTTTTGGCCATTTCCAGTGACATTTCGGCACTTCTTTTGAAGTTTCAGGCCCACCCAAGTGCCCATGAGGGGCATGGGACCCATAGGGTAGTATTGCCTTGTCTGTGCCAATGACCCATTAAGACAAAACATACGGCCAATGGTGTTTCCAAGGTATTTCGGTCATTTCCAGTGATGCTTCGGGCATTTTTATGGAAGTTTCCAGGCCCACCCAAGTGCTCATGAGTGTGGGACCCATAGGAAAATATTGCCCTATCCATGCCCATGACCCTTTAAGACAAAATAGAGATAGGGGATTAAGCTCTGAGGAGTTTGTCACCTTTGTAATTAATGCTAATATTAAATTCTTAAAGTAAAAGTTGGCGTTCTCCTTTATCTTACCTTTTCTATACTTTTACATTCTCCTTTATCTCACGTAAGAATGTAAAAGTATAGAAAAGGTAAGATAAAGGAGAATGTCAACTTTTACTTAAATTTTTAACATTACCATTAATTGTTTCAGGATATATGAGAGTGGTTCCAACCATAGTTTTAAAAACCGTTGAACCGAAACCGAAACCGGCCGGTTTGACCGGTTTGATGGTCGACTGGTTCAAACCGGTCAATAAACCGAACCGGTCGGCCGGTTTATTCATAAACCGGAATAAACCGGCCGGTTTGGTCCCAGAAACCTAAAACCCTCTAAAACCCCCTAAAACCTAAAACCTAAGTAACAAGTTGGAGTTGTAAGGTGTTTTGGTGTGCAACTGAGGGTAGTAAAAGTGACATTCTCCTTTATCTTTCATTTTCATCCTTTTACTTAAATTTTTAACATTGCCATTAATTGTTTCAGGATGTTTGAGAGTGGTTCCAACCTCATTGGACTTCATATGGAGAAAGTAGAATTTTAA
>ML805554.1:39736-79550 GCA_009831015.1 Picea engelmannii
AAAAATACATGCTCTCCCACTTTAAATTATTTGGATATCCTACTCTTATCTGCATAAGTCTTCTTCCTACTTTATGCTGCTTTCAAATTCTGCTTAATTTTAACTATTTTCTCTTCCATCTCCTTGATAAATTCTAGCCCAAGTACTACTATGTCTGCTAGGTTTTCCTAAATCACTGGAGTATTACATTTTATACCAAACATAGCTTCAAGTGGGATCTTCAATAGTGAATCTTTATACCCATTTTTTTAGGAAAAATCAACCAACTAAATATAATCTTCTCACGTATATGGCTTATCCATCAAATACATTCTTACCATGTCTTCAATCACTTGGTTGACTCTCTTTGTTTTCCCATATGATTATGGATGATATGTTGTACTAAGATTCAAGTATGTACCAAATCCCTTAAACAACCCTTTCCAAAAGTTTGAAGTAAAATTTGAATCTCTTTCTGAAAAAATTTCTTTAGGTACTCCATGCAACCTATAAATTTCCTTCATGTAAATTTCTGTAATTTTAACTTCCTTATTATTCATCTTGACTAGAATAAAAAGAGAAGCCTTTGTTAATTTATCCACCACTACCATTATTGAATCGTGTTATCTTATTGTCCTAGGCAATTTAGTGATAAAATCAATGGTTACCATTTCCCATTCCCGCTCTAGGATTGTCAATGTTTGTAGCAAACGTGATGGGTATCTATGTTCATCCTTCAATATTTGACATTCCATGCACATTGAAATGTAATCAACAACATCATTCTTCATTCCTAGCCAATAGAGTGGATTGGAAATGTTTGTAGCAAACCTGATGGCTGTCTATGCTCATCCTTCAATCTTTGACATTCTATGCACTTGACAATGTAATCAACGACACCGTTCTTCATTCATGGCCAAAAGTATTGAATTCTTATTTCTGCAATTGTTTATGGTAACCATGATGTTCGACATATAGAACATTATGCATTTATTTTAACACCAACTTCCTTATTTCTCCAGAATTAGGAACATATATAAATTATGTTTTTATGCATAAGTATTCCATATTTTCTCATCATACACTCTTTAAATTTTTGTTGCACATCTCTCTATTGTAATATTTCTTTTGCATGTAGGTAATTTTGGTATGTAACAATGGAATTTAAAATTATTCTCTTTAAATATGAGATATGCATACTAATGGTTGTAACATGCATGATATGCACCTTTCTATTGAATGCATCAACAACTTTATTTTATTTTCCTTTGATATGCTTAATCAAATTCACACTCACTTAAAAATTCTAGCCATCTTTTTTTCCTAACATCTAAAATTTCTTGTTCAAACATATATTTCAGGCCATTTTGGTTCGACCTTAATTCAAATTTCTTCACCATTAAGTAATGTCTCCACATATTCAATGCATGAACTATGGAAACACGTTCCAAATCATGTGTGGCATAGTTTCTCTCATGTTATTTAATCTTTTTGGATTCATAACCAATGACATGTCCATTTTGAATGAGGAATCCACCAAGTCCTTCTTTGCATGCATAAGTGCATACCACAAAATTTTCATTTCAATCAACAATCTTCATGTTGACAAGGCATGATTTCCCAAAAAGAACAATGGGTACTCCCTAGTACACGATCCCAATTAGACTATGCATTGTTTGGTTTAGGAGACCCATCTGGATTCTGGCATAACTGCCTTTAATAGTTGTGAGGGTGAAAGATGGATGGTTATGAAAATGAATGATGTAGATGAAGACTATGTAAAAGAAACATAAATAAATCTAATCTACTTCTACTCTATCCTATATTATCTAGGAGCAAATTTTTGTAACCGAATGAGCTGTAATGAAACTAAACTCTACTTAAAACCAAATAGGATTGTTGTCATGAAGGTACAAAGTTTGAAACACATGCATACAAATATATAACCAGAAAATTCTAAATAATATTTCTGCATACATCAACAACTCATATACTTAGGGCCTGAAGTATAAGAAAGAATAACACAACTACAAGAATAACATAGATTGCATAAAAAAATTCTATAAGCAAACATGTCCTTACAACCCATGTGAGTAGCTAACATTCTGTTGGAAATAGTTCACAACAAACAACAATACACATCCGTTTTTCTCTCTGTCAAAAGTTGGCCCTTAGGGCTTCTCAATATTAATTAACTAGGTATTTTCTCCAAAAAGAATTCTAGAGTGTATACAAAGCTTCAATATCCCCAAACAAGTGGGTCTCTTCCCTTGTTTATACAATTATATCTAACTACCGAAAATGACTTCTTCCATTCCTAAAGAAGTAGTTACAAAATTGTTCAATTTCCCTCTACATAGTTGATGACATGTGTATACAATGAAAACAAAATTAAAGGTAGTTGGAAAATGAAAAAATAGCATACAGTTAATAGCAATTTCGAATTCTTATTTTGTCTTATTCATGGTCTTTTTTCTCTGACGATGCTTTCCATATCTCCAATTGATCATATAGAAACATGACTCTACAGTATGCCAACTCTTTGAGATCAACTGTGTGCATGGTCGTGTTGTCTTTGAGGGTATGCATATCTTTTGAAAACGTAGCCATGATTTACTGAATCATAGTATGGACTTTGGTTGGTTGTATGAGATGTTGCTTGATTAAGTCCATTTTTATTTTGGTGGCAGACTCGATGACTTCTTGCTTGCAGCTTGTGCTATCTTGTATTTTGTCTACCAATTCTTCCATTATGAGATTCTTTCCAAGATCTTCTAATGGGGGAAGGCAAAACCTCTTGATCAATTATTGCACCGCTTTGTGCAATCACAAACATATCACCATTGAACCGATTGCCTCTCTTTTGGCTCTTTGTCCAACTTGTTGATAATGTTCCGATTAATAGATATCAATCATTCTTTCTATGTATGAAGGGATATAGATTTCAGGTAGCATGCCTAGGTTCTATGCAATCCACTTGTCTATATCATCCATACTCTCCTATATGGTGTAGAAATGCATATTCTTGGCTTGTACTCTGCCATGTTGATCAATGATGGTGGCAGTCGTTTGTTGAAATAAGTGCAGGTGGGTGAACATGTTGATGATTTCCTCTTCTAGTTTTGTTATGAACTTCTCTGCACTAGCTTTGAAACTCTATAGGATTCCCTCGTCGATCTTTACAAGTTGGAGTTGTTCCTCTAGTTCTTTGATCCTTGCCTCCTCCATATATTTTTGGCATAAATTCCAGATGTTATCTTCCATGCCATTCATGAAAGTTGCGCTAGTGGAGGCTATGCAAATTGGATATTCATTGACATTTCCTATTATAGGCATTTGTGTAAGAACTAAAATTGGATTTCCCCTTGTCACTGACACTTTATTCACTTGTTCTTTTACAATCCTACCCGAAAGTTTGTTGTATGTGAATTTATTTAAATTGGGAACTTCATTTTTCTTAAACTGGGTGAAGAATCCCAGATCCATCCCACTTAATGGATTGTGACTACTGGCACCTGTTGTGAATACCTCCAGATGATCGATATCCCTTAGAAACATCTCATTATTTATGGATTCTTCTTCTTCCTTGCGTCATTTTTCCTCAACTTCTTTGTCTGCATCTTCCTTGGCTGCTGTTTGTGTTGCCTCTATTCCTATCGATGCATATGTTGTCACCTTTTCGTCTGCTTCATTTTTTTTCATCTTCCTTCTGGGAAGCTACCTTTTATTTTTCTTCCATTGTGGTTGTTGTTATTGTTGCATCGGTTTTATCCTTGGCTTTAGCCTCATCAACCTTCCTCTTCTTTTCAGCAGTGTTGTTCTTCTTCTTTTGAACCTTTTATTCATTCCTCCTCTTCTTGTAGACTATTGTTTCTTCCTCCTTTATCGATCTCAAAAACACAAATGTAGTCATGGATGATGTCCTTGATTCTTCCTCTTCTTCTTATTTCCTTTTGTCCTCCTCCTTTTCCTTTTCTTCATCGAAAATCCTTCTAATAGATTTACCTTATCCTTTGAAAATGACTTCATCATAATTCCTTGCACAAAAATGTACTTCTTCTTCCTCCCAAACCTTTGATGTGTATTCCTAAGGCACATCGAGTTTGTTGAACTATTCTTCGATGACCTTCTTCGGGTTATTCCTTCTGAACCTCTCTTACTCAAAGTGGTATGATAACAATGTATCCACTTCTTCTTGTGCCTACTTTGTATTTGCAAAGGAGTAGGCACTAATGTAAAATGAGAGTGGTGGAAATATAGCCTTCTTATCTCAGTAAATATTTCCCTTGACTCCATAGATCACTGTCTGATAAACCACTTCCTGAAGCACTAGTTTGTCTGGTATAAACAAAGGAAGTAGATAGGGGGATTTCATTGCTATGGATACCTTGATATATGTGTTATGTTCCATCAAGTACCATTCCCCGATTCTCTTGATGACGGATAATTCTTTGTCAGTCATACATGGGGTTGGTGTGCAAAATATGAACTCATATAGTGGAGCCAAGAAGTGCTCACAGATATTTTGGTACTATGTTATATACTTGTGCTCCCAGAGCACTTTGCAATATATATGAATGGTTGGGTCTGATAGCTGCCACACCCAACCCATATTAGTGTATTTTTGGAATATGCATATGATATCTATGGGGTACAAAGACACACGTAAATCTGGGAAGGTTCCAAGCGAGGCTTCCAAAACTGCGGTGATGTTGTCTTTTAGATTGAATGACAGAATTCCATCCCAGTTGAATGACAATCCTTTGTCTATGTAGTGATAAATAAAGGGCATGTATGAAAGGGGGAATTTGGAGACATTAGGCTCTCTGTACAACTTGCATAACATTGCCACCATGAATTGGTAAGGCCTCCTTAATATGGTTGTGGGGTATCCGCTAGTTGGTTTGAGATTGTTTATCTAATTTTTACCATCTAGGGCACAAGTATTTTGTTGTATGCTTTAATTCATCAAGCAGTTTGTTGTCTAGATTCTTGGTCCCCTTCTCTAGGTGATAAAGTTTGGATAGGTCTTCGAGATGAAATGATGTTATAGGTTCTCCTCTGGCATTAAATATATACCTATTCCCCAATTCCATGTGTTTAAGTATCCAGGAGATGGCGTCGATGCATGGGAATATATTAGCGTAGAATGATACTCTATGTATCCCAAAATTTATGATGTTATTGAAAATATTGAGTTCGTCTTGGTCCTCGACATCAGTAGAAAAGTTCCATTTCTTAAACATCTGATAGACATCTCCCCATTTGAGAGGATTTTCTCCTTTATCCAGGAATCAATATGTGTCATTATTCATTGCACCTGCAATGTCTGGTTCATATTTGATATGGAGGCCACTCCTGGAGGCCTCCACGATAGGTGTTTTGTTGGTTTCCTTCTTCCTCGGGGACATGTATGAATCTGTCAAGCATAGATGAAATCAATCCAAGGACAAAACCAATATATATATAATAAGTTGATATAAGTGTCTTATGTGAAATACCCGAGGAGTCACTTTTTGTTGAAGATAGGTGGAAGATCATCCTTAGATGAAGAGAGTATTATTGCAGGAGTCGTGGACGTCTAAGACTTAGTGAGAAGGTTAGAGAAAAAAAATAGGTTGATTAGGTTGGAATTTTCTTAGCAACATTTTAATAGACTTGAAACCAGAGTAGTTCATACGAATTGCTCCGATGTACATCAAAGGCGTTCATGTTAAATGTGTTGATGGGATAATGCACACATCGGAGAATTTACGCAAAATCCTTCGAACGTAGCAGAGCACTTTGTGAAAAGTTTGACAGTAGGTAAGTGTAAGGAATATAGAGGTTGGTACAAAATCCTCTGGTTTACACCAGAGGTATTTGTGTTAAATCCTCTAGTACTACTGAAGGAGTTCGTGTCACATATGCCAATCGTAACAGTTGAGTTGGTAAGAAAGCCTTCAATTGGACCAGAGCATTTCATGTTAAGTTCGTCGGTGTAACATCAATTTATTTAAGTGTTCTTAAGGTTGTTCCTTTCAAAGGGGAAATCAAAGAAGTTTAGTTTAACTCCACTGGTGAATAATAGAGGAGTTAATGTTAAAACCCTCGGATGAACTAGAGACTTTGGTGCGAAAATCGTCGGTTAGACTGGAAATATTCATAATAATATCCTTGGTTTACACAGAAATTTATTGAAATTTAATTAAGTGTTGGACTATGGTTTTATCTTAGGTTTCAAATCCAAGTGCTAAGGTCGCGAGAGATTGGGTTTCCACTCTTTGCAATACCTAGACTATGGAAAAAATTCTCGATGAAAGACGAGTTCTGAGACTATCCATTGGCGAAGGTTGTGGTTGATAGTTTCCTCTTGCTTTTAGGGTTTTACACACTGGTGATGGGGGGAGATTAAATTTTATATCTTTCCACTCAAATGGTAAGGGTTTTGGGTAGCATCAAATGAATTCTATGGGAGGAACAATGCATATGGAACCCACAAAGAGACTAAGTCAACTAAAAAAATGGGATATCAGACGAGGACTATGTCCCTTTGGATGTACAAAACCCGTGGAATGGGAAAGCAGAGGAAGGCTGAGGCTGTGAGGTGAAGAGGGGACTAGTTAAAAAGTCAAATTTTCTCTCGATGAGTGAGTTTGAGGATCGCAAAGCTGGGAATCATGTCTATTATGACAATTAAAATAACGAAAAACCTAACCCTAACTTGACTCGTAAATATGCATGAACGAAGCACCTTAGAGTAGATTAGGGTATACCTATACTAGTTTCCACATGTGAGATGCTATCCGGTCGAGGGGAAATTTGAAGATGCAATCACTCCTTCGGAGTTTTTAACAATGTTCTCACTATGACAGCTCCTCTATTCTATGGCACTTTGAAATAATGGTGATAAAAGATAAGGGTGAGTGCTCTTTTATAAGCCTTGCACTAAGTGAATGTGATCGGAAGGGGAGGAATGTTTCCACTGAAGGATTTAATGGAAAATCCTCTGGTGTATACTAGAGTTTTTGACGTGAAATGTGTTGGAGGCTATAAAAAACAAAGCCATCAACCCCTCTGGTTTGACTGGAGGAGTTGGTAGAAACTCCTCCGGTCAAGTCAGAGGATTTAGAACAAATTTTTGCGATGTGCGTCGGGAGGAGACAAGGGAAATCCTCCGGTTCAACCAGAGGAGTTTACAAGAACTCCTTCGGTCGAACTAGAGGATTTTATACACAGTTGCGCGATGCAAGCTTGGTGTTTCAGAATGATTTAACGAAAATTCCCGGATGGTCATCAGAGGAGATGGAAGGAACTCTAGTTTATACTGGAGGAATTTGAACTAAATTATCTAATGAAAAAAAGTTTGAAATTTTTCGAAGTGTCAAAAATCAAAATTGCAAACTCAACCAAACTATGAAAATTAAAGTTTCTTGCTTAGAGAGGGAGGAGAAACCACACTCAATTATTAAGGAAAAGATTCAAGTCAAGAAGTTTTCAAAGAGGAGAACAAAGGGGCTCCATTTTCTTAGGTGAGGGATTTTCAATCAAGAAATACTAGCAAAAGGAGGGTTGTTGGTGCCTGGCACAACAAATGGCAAAACATTGGGCGGAGCCATGAATATTTGCAGAGTGGTATCCCAACATAATTTTTTTTTGAGAATAAAAGCATGGCAATGCATGACACAAGAGATAACTAATAGGTCCCATAGTTTTCAAACTATAGACTTTTGATGAGACAAAGTTTGTGTGAAACAAGGTAGAAGTTAGAGTCATGCCTAGAATAGAGTGAATATCATGCAATAATTCCCTCTTTTAAAAAAAAAGGATATAGTTTCAAAAATGCACGAGGAGTAAAAAATGAGCTGAAAATTTAGGAATGTTAAAAATACAAGTTGTTATTGCATTTTTTTGGTTCTCTCCACCGCCAGCGAGCATCCATAGCCTCAATGGAGTCACCTTGGTGTCACGAGCCTTTCTTAGCTGCCAGTGAGCGTCCATTTCCCCATAGGAAATACTTGCATGTCCCACATGATATTGAATGAATTTCCTCAAGCCTTTACCTCTTATGATTTGATTCTCTTCTACTTAGAGGGAGGTGGATGATGGGATTGAAATCTTCCTTTAAAGGCATGAGGGATGAAACTTGTAAAAGTGATATTTTCCAACTTGATTATAGATGATTGAACTCCCTAAGTAACATCCACTAGGGTTCTACAATTGTCTACTAAAAAACATTTCCTCTTAGTCTACAAAAATCTATTTTTTGGAATGGCCCTTAGCTCATTTCTTTGTTACATTTTGAGAATGCAATGCTCATATATTGGTAAATTATGTTTCACTACTCAATCCGACTTGAATTTATGCATGAATTTGATACATAGTTGGGGATTAAGTTATGTTGAGGAGCCAAGCTACAAATTTCCATGCTCATGACACCATATATGTCACACTTCAAGGGATATCCAAGTACCAGCGATCAAACATTTGAGAGACTATGGGTGACTATTTCCAATAAAGAAATAAAAAAACTAAGAACCAAGCAAAAATGTGAAACATAATATAAAAAAGAAATGTGCATAGGTAGGGCATAAATTGAGCAGTAAATTAAAACAAATAAAATTCTTTATTTATGTATAGGGTAGGAGCTTCCTCGAGGGGGAGCTTCCTTGAGGGACAAATCATGTATTTTTTCAGGATTTGGCCCTTAACGAAGAGGAGGTCAGTGTTCCCTTCAATATTTTTCATATGGTAGATTCTCTGGCCAATTTCCTCTTTGATAACGGAAGTACCAAGCCACAATTGCTAAAATTTCGAATGTTTTCCTTTATATTCATGCGACTTGTCCCACTTGAGAATGAGATCGCCGATTTCAAAGTCTTTCTTTCTAGCATATGTTTTTTCAAACCAATGTTTAACAGTTTGTTGGTGAGTTTCAAGTTTAGTTCTGGATTTTTTGCAGTTCTCTTCTAGGTTCAGTAATGTATCAATTCATCTCTAGATGATAGGACATTCTCTCTGTAAATGTGTTGAACCTGCACATAATAGATCTAGCTAAATAATGATACACACATGATGCAGGAGCATTGTTGGCAAGCACACAGAGGCATGACCACTCAGTACGTGGGAGTTCTTCTAGAACCTTGACACTGGTCGTTGCAGTCAATTTTGAATCCACCTTAACTCAACGCCAAAATTTACCTTTTGAGGCACGCTTGAACCAATGCTGGAATTTACCCTTTGAGGCACGTTTTGAAAATCACACACGGAGCAGTAGTTTCCATTACAGCTCTGGATTGAGACTGGTCTAGGATAGCCAATAGATTAAGTTTTAGATTAGATAAGTAGGCAGGGGAAGACCCTAAAGGGCCCTCTGAGTTAAATAGAGTTTTTGCATGCCCAGATAGGGCTGGCTGCAATACAGAGGGAAGTTAGCAGAAGATTTCAAGTTTTCCAAGCTATTGTAATTTGACTATGTTTGTAGCCATTTTCACTTGGGAATATAACAGAGAATAATTGATTCAATTCAGGTGTGAACATTGTTTGTGATTTCCTGTTATTGTGTTTTTATGAATAGTGAATCTCGTTATGGGTGGATGGAACTGTAAATATTAAGTTTTCAGTTTCAATTGTTTCTGTTCATTTGAAGCTCTGCAAGGGGTGCATCGAGCCAGAGGAGAACCCCAGGAGTTTGGGAGGAATTTCTCTATAAGAAATCCCTTGGATCTGAGCTATTGAGATCCCTTAGATGCAAGGAGTGAACAGAAAATCAAGGTCTGTAAAAGATGGAGATCAGGAAGAATAACATGTCAATAAGTGTTAGCGAGATCCAGGAATCCCAAAAATCTCAGGAAAGGTGAAGGTCGAAACCTTCGAAGACTTAGAAAATATTCTAATTTTGAAAGATCAAAGTTCCGGAGGGTCGACGCCAAGATATTTTGCTAGGGTTAGTTGAGGAATTGAACGCAGGATGAAGAGCCTTCGAAGAGGAAGTGCTGATAGCGGTAAGCCGTTGGATCAAGTCAAGTCATGTGGAGGATAATGACGAGAGTCATTTAACTCTCAAAGCTCATGAGGGATAAGATTCGTTAATCTAGGACAGATCTAGACCATTGGACATTTCGTGAAATCGGGTATCGCGAGTTGGGAGGATAGAGGTCCTTGATTTCCAAACCCTTGAAACGCGAAATCACGATTCAGAAGGATAAGATCTGGACCGTTAGATCTTAAGGGGCCGAGAGCCGTTGATTTCCTTCATGAAATTGGGAGTTGGGAAGTAGAGAGGGAGAGCAGAGGAGGCTGCAATCCAAAATATCGGTATGAAAAATCCCGACAAGATCATGACCGTCAGATCCTCGGAGGTTTTAGACCATTGATCCGAGGCGAGGGAATATCATGACTTCGACGATCAGGGTGACATAGGTCACGTCGAAAACCCCCGACACACGAAATCTCGACGTGCTTAGAGGTGGGCCCCAAGGTTCAACGAAGGGTGACATCTATGGGGGAGCTAAGAATCATTATCCATTTTTGGGGTTTAAGAACTTGGAGGAGTAAGCACCTTGAAATGCGAAGTCTCGACGTCGCGAATCACAATGCATTGGTGATAAAGCCCGTTGTCACAGGTGTGTGGTCACATGAGCAGAGAAAGGAGAGGAGCTAACCTCCGTTGGCCCTTTTCTAGGTTTCGGGACTTAGGGGGGAGTTGAGGAGTCATTGCACTGGCGACCTGGAAGTCGCAAAATACGACGCACCCTTTGGGCTAAGCCCGGGGTCATGCCTGTGGTCACGTGGAGTGGAGGCTCGCACCTAGTTCTTGTTTTCATGGGAAAAACACAGATGAGGACCTGTGGATTTTGTGTTAAGGGTTCTAGTTTGGATCCAGGAGAGCCATTTCATCTCTTGAGTCAAAGTTCCTAACCGAGAGGTTGCACAACCCTTAAGAGATATAGGGGGTTTGCATCAGGTGGTATCAAACGTCAATTATTCTTTTGTAGACTTCAGGCGAAGATGAAAGAAAAAAGGAAGAGATAGATAACTTGAAGCTTTACTCTGTGTGTGACAGACAATCAACACAATTCCGCCAAGGAGACGAGGAGAGGCACCTTTAGCCAACCGTTCTATAGAAAGGGAGATGCGAGAACTTCGTGCAATATTGGAAGAAATGGAAGCAACATAGAGAAGATCACTTGAGGCTGGAGACATCAACAATGAATAAAGTGAAGAGGTTGAGGTTGAAGAAGATGCAGGAGAGGATGCTACTGAAAAATGATTGTTGAGAGTAGTTGCCAGATTGGTAGGTAGAGCTAAGATAGAGGTTCCTATGTATGAGGGAAATCTAGACGTTGAGGAACTATTGGATTGGATAAGATCCATGGATACAGATTTCAACTATGAGGATGACGATGAAGAGAAGAAGGTGAAATAGGCAGTCACCAGGCTAAAAGGGCACGCAACACTGTGGTGGGACGAACTACAGGCTGAGAGGAGAAGTAAAGGAAAACAAAGGATAAAGAATTGGGACAGAATGGTAGACACGTTGAAGGCTAAGTTCATACCCAAGGACTATTAGATCAATCTATTCAGGAAGTTGCAGAACCTGAGGCAGAAGGGGATGACTGTTAAGGAGTATACCGAGGAGTTCTATAGGCTAAACTTCAGAACTAGACAAAGGGAGAGAGATGAAGAAAAAGTCGCTAGATATATAAATGGCCTGAGATATGAAATCCAGGACGAGCTCCACATGATGTTAGTTAGAACTGTGGAGGATGCTTATTAGTTTTCATTGAAGGTAGGGGAGAAGTTGGCCAGGAAACAAAGCCAGGGAGGAAGAGGTAAATGCTCGATCCTAACAAAAAACAAGGGATTTACCCATGACAGAGGGCACAAGACTAAGGATGAAGTTGAGAAACCACACCATCACTCGGAATGAGGAGGAATTTTCGGAGGAAGACAGGATGGAGGAAGAAACCCTTCTAGAGGAAGAGGCAGAGGAGGAATACAATGCTATGCCTATGGAAAGATAGGGCACATGTTGTGGTAATGTCCCGAGAATAAGAAGGAAGGAGGAGAAGCTCACATTTCAGAAGAACGACGAAGAGATGTTGAAGCAGAAGGAGCAGAGGATGGAGCATCCCTGATGTTGAGAAAAATTCTCTTAAAACCAGAGGCAGAAATTGAAAATCCAGTGTAGAGAAACAGTCTATTCAGGACAACTTGCAAGACTAAGGACAAAGTATGCAAGGTGATCATTGACAGTGGGAGCACTGACAACCTAGTATCCATGGAGATGGTGGAGAAATTGGAGCTGAAGAAAAATGCACACCCAAAGCCATACAAAGTCTCATGGTTGCAGAAAGGACACCAAGTAATTATTACTAAACAATTCTTAGTAGAAATTAAGATAGGAGGTTATACAGATGAAATCCTATGTGACGTAATTCCCATGGATGTATGCCATATTCTGTTGGGAAGACCGTGGAAGTTTGACATAAATGTCATTCATGATGGGAGGAAAATACATATACGTTGGAGAAATATGGTAGAACACATATGTTGCTGCCAATAGAGGAGAAGAGAGTGAAAAAAGAAGCTAACACAAGCATACTTCTCATGAGTGGGAAGGAAATCCTGAAGGAAGTCAAGGAAGAATAGAAGATGTATTTTGTTGTGGTAAGGAAACCCAAAGTTATCCTTACAAGTACATCAATGGATGATTTTCCTGAGGAAGTTTAGGAGCTATTGGATAATTTTGCTGATATAGTAGTGGATGAGTTTCCAAACTCATTACCACCCATCAGGAGTATCGGTCATCATATCGACTTGATACCAGGAGAAAGTTTGCCGAATAAGGAAACATACAAATTAACACCTCAAGAGAATGAGGAGGTGAAGAACCAAGTCCAGGAGTTGCTAGACAAGGGTTTGGTCAGAGAGAGCTTGAGTCCATGCGTGGTACTGACTGTGTTGAGTCCAAAGAAGGATGGAGGATGGAGAATGTGCACAGACTCAAGAGCCATTAACAAGATCACCATCAGGTATAGATTCCCTTTACCAATAATGGATGATTTAATGGGCTGTTTAAGTGGAGCCAATTTCTTTTCTAAAATATATTTAAAAAGTGGATATCGCCAGATTAGAATGAGAGAAGGTGATGAGTGGAAGATAGCCTTTAAGACAAATGAAGGTTTGTATGAGTGGATTGTTATGCCATTTGGTTTAACAAATGCCCCTAGCACGTTTATGAGGCTGATGAATGAAATTATGAAAGATTTCATTGGCAAAATTCTAGTTGTGTATCTGGATAATATACTGATCTTTAGCAGGACTAAAGAGGAGCATTTGAGGCACCTAACGCTAGTGATGAGGAGGCTATAGCAGGAGAAGCTATTGATAAATTTGAAGAAGTCCTCTTTTATGGAAACATAACTCATTGATTCAGGTTTTGTGATCTCTTCGAATGAACTGGAGATGGATCCAGAAAAGGTGAAAGTGATCAAGAATGGCCGTCACCAAGGAGCATGTTCGAGGTAAGGAGATTTCATGGATTGGCGAGTTTCTATAGGAAGTTCATTAGAGACTTCAGTGGGATTTGTGAACCAATGATGGATACAGTGAGGAAAAGGCACAAGTCATTCAAATGGACAGAGGAGGCTGAAAGGAGCTTCAATATACCGAAGGAGAAGATAACAAAATGACTGATTCTGGTCTTGCCAAATTTTGAAAAGACATTTCAGGTAAGATGTGATGCAAGTGGAGTTGCAATAGGATCAGTTTTGAGTCAGGATAATAGACCTGCTACCTATTTCAGTGAGAAGATTAATGAGACTAAGAGGAAATACTCCACATATGGCAAGGAGTTTTATGCCATAATTCAAGCCTTGAAGAAATGGGGGCATTATCTTGTTGAAAAGTCAACAAGAAACATGTGTCTAATTTACTTTTCCCTTAATTAAATTAGACAACAAATATTAATCTATTATCTCATTCATAACTGAGTGAGTTGGATTTGTAACAGAATCATAAGTGTAGTTAAGTGAGTTAAGATCAGTTGTACTAGTTGTAACTAAACATGCACTAGTGAGAGTTCAGTTAACCAGTGAACTCACATGTAACTGAAGATTCACCACGGTTAACTACATGCATGTCAGTTCCAATGGACATCCAATTGAGATAACAGGTGAAAGGGACAGTTGGCTATCAATTATGATTTGTTCACACATGCATTGGATATGCTTATGAGCATGTGCAAGCTAGGAAATTGTATTCATTCGATTCATTGTGAGGATTTGGATTGCAAAGTTTGTGCAGAGGAGGCAGGCCGTCTGGACATAGGAATTGGCACATGTATTTGCTAATTTGTGTATGACAGTGTGAGACGATTGTATTGTATTGAGAGCTCTTGGATTAGAGTTTTGTATGAGATTGTTTCATGATTCATGATATACATAATATATGATAGTTGGGGTTTTTAGCTTTACGCTTTCCCGGTAAAACTTCTGTGTTGTGTGTTATTGATATTTCACTTTGTGCATTGTGGTTGTGATCATGGTTTAATTGCTTCCACAATAATAATAGTAGAAGCGATTATGTATTTAACAAGTGGCATAAATTGTTAGATCAGGAGAATCGTTGGAATACATTAATTTGTATCGAAATTTCTACATATCTTGTCCCACAAGAATTTGTCTTGTATAGCGATAACCAAGCTTTACAATTCATAACCAGACAAGAAAAAATGAATCAGAGGCATGCAAAATGGGTTGAATTTATGAAATTTTTTACTTTTTTCATTAAACATATTGCTGGGAATGCTAACAAGGTTGCTGATGCATTAAGCAGGAGATGTTTATTTTTACAGGAATTCCAGGTGAAGACCTTGGGGTTTGAACACCTTAAGGATATGTATTGTGATGATACAGATTTCAGGGAAGCATATGAAGCATGTATAAACCATGTAATGAGAGATATAAGTCAGTGGACATAGTACATGATTCAGGAAGGACTGTTATTCAGGGAGGTGGATGAGGGGATTGCAATCTTCCTTTAAAGGCATGAGGGATGAAACTTGTAAAAGTGAGATTTTCCAACTTGATTATAGATGAGAGAACTCCCTGAGTAACATCCACTAGGGTACTACAAATGTCTACTCAAAACCATTTCCTCTTAGTCTACAAAAATCTATTCTTTGGAATGGCCCCTAGCTCATTTCTTTGTTACATTTTGAGAATGCAATGCTAATATATTGGTAAATTATGTTTCGCTACTCAATCTGACTTGAATTTATGCATGACTTTGATACATAGTTGGGGATTAAGTTATGTTGAGGAGCCAAGCTACACATTTCCATGCTCATGACACCAGATATGTCACACTTCAAGGGATATCCAAGTACCAGTCATCAAACATTTGAGAGACTATGGGTGACTATTTCCAATAAAGAAAGAAAAAAACTAAGAACCAAGCAAAAATGTGAAACATAATATAAAAAATAAATGTGCATAGGTAGGGCATAAATTGAGCAGTAAATTAAAAAAAAACAAATTCTTTATTTATGTATAGGGTAGGAGCTTCCTCGAGGGGGAGCTTCCTTGAGGGACAACTCATGTAGTTTTTCAGGATTTGTCCCTTAACGAGGAGGAGGTCAGTGTCCCCTTCAATATTTTTCATACGGTAGATTCTCTAGCATATTTCCTCTTTGATAACAGAAGGACCAAGCCACAATTGCTAAAATTTTGAATGTTTTCCTTTATATTCATGCGATTTGTCCCACTTGAGAATGAGATCAACGATTTGAAAGTCTTTCTTTCTAGTAGATGTTTTTTCAAACCAGTGTTTAACAGTTTGTTGGTGAGTTTCAAGTTTAGTTCTATATTTTGCGCAGTTCTCTTCTAAGTTCAGTAAGGTATCAATTCATCTCTAGAGGACATGACATTCTCTCTGTAAATGTGTTGAACCTTCACAAAATAGATCTAGCTAAACAATGATACACACATGATGCATGAGCATTGTTGGAAAGCGTGCAAAGGCAAGACCACTTAGCACGTGGGAGTTCTTCCAGAACCTTGACGCTGGCCATTGCAACTGATTTTGAATCTGCCTTAACTCAGTGCCAAAATTTACCTTTTGAGGCACGCTTGAACCAATGCCGAAATTTACCCTTTGAGGCACGTTTTGAAAATCGCACGTGGAGAAAAAGTTTCCATTATGGCTCTGGATTGAGACTGGTCTAGGGTAGCCAGTAGATTAAGTTTTAGAGTAGATAAGTAGGCAGGGGAAGACCCTAAAAGTCCCTCTGAGTTAAATAGAGTTTTTGTACACCCAGATAGGGTTGGCTGCAATACAAAGGGAAGTTAGCAGAAGATTTCAAGTTTTCCAAGCTGTTGTAATTTGAATATGTTTGTAGCCATTTTCACTTGGGAATATAACAAAGAAGAATTGATTCAATTCAGGTGTGAACATTGTTTTCAATTTCCTGTTATTGTGTTTTTATGAATGAGTGAATCTTGTTATGGGTGGATGGAACTGTAAATATTAAGTTTTTAGTTTCAATTGTTTCTCTTCGTTTCAAGCTCTGCAAGGTGTGCATCAAGCCAGAGGAGAACATCAGGAGATCAGGAGGAATTTATCTATAAGAAATCCCTTGGATCTGAGCTATTGAGATCCCTTAGATGCAAGGAGTGCACAAGAAATTAAGGTCTATACAAAATAAAGATCAGGAGGAATAACACGTCAATAAGTGTTAGCGAGATCTAGGAATCCCAAAAATCTTAGGAAAGGAGAAGGTCGAAACCTTTGAAGACTTAGAAAATCTTATAAGTCTGAAAGATCAAAGTTCTAGAGAGTTGGTGCCAAGATATTTGGCTAGGGTTAGTCGAGGACTTGAACGCACGGTGGAGAGCCTTCGAGGAGGAAGTGATGATAGATGTAAGCCGTTGGATCAAATCAAGTCATGTGGAGGATAACGACGAGAGTCATTTAACTCTCAAAGCTCAGGAGGGATAAGAGCTGTTGATATAGGATAGATCTGGACCATTGGCCATTTTGTGAAATCGGGTATCGTGAGTTGGGAGAACAAAGGTCCTTGATTTCCAAACCCTTGAAACGTGAAATCATGATTCAGGAGGATAAGATTTGGACCATTAGATCTTAAGGGGCCGAGAGCTGTTGATTTCCTTCATGAAATTGGGAGTCGGGAAGTAGAGAGGCAGAGCAGAGGAGGCTGCAATCCAAAATCCTGGTACGTGAAATCCTGACAAGATAAGGACCGTCAGATCCTGGGAGGTTTCAAACCATTGATCCTAGGCGAGGGAATATCACGATTTCGACGATCAAGGTGACAGAGGTCACGTCGAAAAACCCCGACACGCAAAATCCTGACACGCTCAGAGGTGGGCCACAAGGTTCAGCGAAGGGTCACATCCATGGGGGAGCTAAGGATTCTTAGTCTTTTTCGGGGTTTCAGAACTTGGAGGAGTGAGCATTTGCAACGCGAAGTCCCAACATCACGAATCACAATGCGTTGGTTATAAAACCCTTGGTCACACAAGTAGATAAAGGAGAGGAGCTAAACTCCATTAGCCCTTTTCTGGGTTTCAGGACTTAGGGGGGAGTCAAGGAGTCGTTGCACCGAAAACCTTGAAGTCGCGAAACGTGACGCGCCCTTTGGGCTAAGCCCGAGGTCATTCCTGCAGTCACCTGGAGTGGAGGCTCGCGCCTAGTTCTGGTTTGTGTGGGAAAAACACAGATGAGGACCTGTGGATTTTGTGTTAAGGGTTCCAGTTTCGATCTAGAAGAGCCATATCAACTCCTGAGTCAAAGTTCTTGACTGGGAGGTCGCACAACCCTTAAGAGATATAGGGGGTCTGCATCAGGTGGTATCAGAGCGTCAATTATTCTTCTGTAGACTTCAGGCGAAGATGAAAGAAAGAAGGAAGAGACAAAGAACTCGAAGTTGTACTCTGTGTGTGACATACATTCAACATAATTCCACCAAGGAGATGAGGAGGGGCACCTTTAGCCAACCGTACTATAGAGAGGGAGATGCGAGAACTTTGTGCAAGATTGGAAACAATGGAAGCAACACAAAGAAGAGCACCTGAGGCTGGAGACGTCAGGAATGAAGAAAGTGAAGAGGTTGAGGTTGAAGAAGCTGCAGGAGAGGATGCTTCCGAAGAACGCTTGTTGAGAGAAGTTGCCAAATTGGGAGGCAGAGCTAAGATAGAGGTTCCTATGTATGAGGGAAATCTAGACTTTGAGGAACTGTTGGATTGGATAAGATCCATGGATAAGCATTTCAACTATGATGATGTCGATGAAGAGAAGAAGGTGAAATATGCATTCACCAGGATAAAAGGGCACGCAACATTGTGGTGGGACGAACTGCAGGCTGAGAGGAGAAGTAAAGGAAAATAGAGGATAAAGAATTGGGATAGAATGGTAGCCAAGTTGAAGGCTTAGTTCATACCCATGGACTATTAGATCAATATGTTAGGAAGTTACAGAACCTGAGACAAAAGGGGATGATGGTTAAGGAGTATACCGAGGAGTTCTATAGGTTGAACATCAGAACTGGACAAAGGGAGAGAGATGAAAAAGTTGCCAGATATATAAATGGCCTGAGATATGAAATCCAGGACGAGCTCAACATGATGTCAGTCAGAACCATGGAGGATGCTTATCAGTTTTCACTGAAGGTAGAGGAGAAGTTGGCCAGGAAACAAATCCAGTGAGGAAGAGGTAAAAGCTCGATCCCAACAAAAAACAAGGGATTTACCCATGACAGAGCACACAAGACTAAGGATGAAGCTGAAAAACCACAGCATCACTCAGAATGAGGAGGAATTTCTAGAGGAAGAGAGGATGTAGGAAGAAACCCTTCTAGAGGAAGAGGAAGAAGAGGAATATGGTGCTATGACTGTGGAAAGATAGGGCACATGTCATGGGAATGTACCAAGAAGAAGAAGGAAGGAGGAGAAGCTCACATTTCAGAAGAACGATGGAGAGATGTTGAAGCAGAAGGAGAAGAGGATGGAGCATCTCTGATGTTGAGAAAAATTCTCTTAAAACCAGAGGCAGAAATTGAAAATCCAGTGCAGAGAAACAGTCTCTTCAGGATAGCTTGCAAGACTAAGGACAAAGTATGCAAGGTGATCATTGACAGTGGGAGAATTGACAACCTAGTATCCATGGAGATGGTGGAGAAATTGGAGCTAAAGACAACTGCACACCCAAATCCATACAAAGTCTCATGGTTGCAGAAAGGACACCAGATAATTATTACTAAACAATGCTTGGTAGAAATTAAGATAAGAGGTTATACATATGAAATCCTATGTGACGTAATTCCCATGGACGTATGCCATATTCTGTTGGGAAGACCATGGCAGTTTGACAGAAATTCCATTCATGATGGGAGGAAAAATACATATACGTTGGAGAAGAATGGTAGAACACATATGTTGCTGCCAATAGAGGAGAAGAGAGTGAAAGAAGAAGCTATCACAAGCATACTTCTCATGAGTGGGAAAGAAATCCTAAAATAAGTCGAGGAAGAACAGGAGATGCAGTTTTTTGTGGTAAGGAAACCCAAAGTTATACTTACAAGTACATCAACGGATGATTTTCCTGAGGAAGTTCAGGAGATATTGGATAATTTTGCTGATATAGTGGTGGATGAGTTTCCAAACTCATTACCACCCATCAGGAGTATCAATCATCATATCAACTTGATACCAGGAGAAAGTCTGCCGAATAAGGAAGCATACAGATTAACACCTCAAGAGAATGAGGAGGTGAAGAACCAAGTCCAGTAGTTGCTAGACAAGGGTTTGGTCAGAGAGTGCTTGAGTCCATGCACGGTACCAACTGTGTTGAGTTCAAAGAAGGATGGAGGATGGAGAATTTTCATAGACTCAAGATCCATTAACAAGATCACCATAAGGTATAGATTCTCTTTACGAAGAATGGATGATTTAATGGACTGTTTAAGTGGATCCAATTTCTTTTCTAAAATATATTTGAAAAGTGGATATCACCAGATTAGAATGAGAGAAGGTGATGAGTGGAAGATAGCCTTTAAGACAAATGAAGGTTTGTATGAGTGGCTTGTTATGCCATTTGGTTTAAGAAATTCCCTGAGCACTTTTATACGGCTGATGAATGAAATTCTGAAAGATTTCATTCGCAAATTTGTAGTTGTGTATTTGGATGATATACTGATCTTTAGCAGGACTAAAGAGGAGAATTTGAGGCACCTAACGCTAGTGATGAGGAGGCTACAACATGAGAAGATGTTGATAAATCTGAAGAAGTCCTCTTTTATGAAAACAAAACTCATTGATTTGGATTTTGTGATCTCTTCGAATGAACTGAAGATGGATCCAGAAAAGGTGAAAGCGATCAAAGAATGGCCGTGACCAAGGAGCATGTTCGAGGTAATGAGCTTTCATGGATTGATGAGTTTCTATAAGAATTTCATTAGAGATTTCAGTGGGATTTGTGCACCAATGATGGATATAGTGAAGAAAAGGCACAATACATTCAATTGGATAGAGGAGGCTGAAAGGAGCTTCAATATACTGAAGGAGAAGATAATAGAATGACCGATTCTGGTCTTGCCAAATTTTGAAAAGACATTTCAGGTAAGATGTGATGTAAGTGGAGTTGCAATAGGATCAATTTTCAGTCAGGATAAGTGGAGTTGTTGATACTAGAGAGGGCTTGGGATGCAATAAGCTTGGATTTTATGTTGGGATTGCCAAGAACACAGAGAGGATTTGATTCCATATTTGTGGTGGTGGATAGATTTTCAAAGATGGCGCATTTTATCCCATGCCAGAAGACCAGTGATGTGACACATGTTGCAAACTTGTTTTTCAAGGAATTTGTAAGACTTCACAGCCTACCCAGAAGCATTGTCTCGGACAGAGACACAAAATTTGTTGGTCACTTTTGGAGGTCACTGTGGAAGAAATTAGGGATAGATTTGTCCTTCAGCTCAACTTATGACCCTCAGACAGATGGGCAGACTGAGGTGGTGAACAAAAGTTTGGGAAATTTATTGAGGATTTTGGTCACTAAGCATCATAATCAGTGGGATCAGATTCTGCCACAAGCAAAGTTTTCATACAATGACTCACCAAACAGGAGAACTAGAAGGATCCCATTCCAAATACTATATGGAATGCAACCAAGGGGAGTGTCTGAATTGAGAGTCTTGGAATAGGGTGAGATCAGACGCATTGGAGAAGAATATTTCACTGCTGAAATGCAGAAACTCCATGGCCAGATCAGAGAACAGTTGTAGAGTTCTAACCAGAAGTATAAGAACAGAGCTGATCAACATCATAGGGAACTTCAATTTGAATTAGGAGATCATGTTTTGGCACATCTTAGGAAGGAAATGTTCCCTAGGGGAACATATAACAAGCTAAAGATGAAGAAAATAGGACCGTGTAAAATCTTGAGGAACTTTGATGCAAACACCTATGAGATTGAGCTGCCAGATGGTGTGGGAATTTCACCCATATTAAAATTTTTAGACTTGTATCCTTACAGGAGAGATGACACAGAGGAAACAAAATATCGAGAAAAGATTCAGTGGGAGAAACAGATGCATGTGGCAAAAAATCCACAGATGGAGAAAATTGTGGATTAGAGGATTGGAAAGAAGACCAGAATAAAAACCTATTTTGAATATCTAGTCAAATGGAAGGGACACCCAATCAAATATTATAGTTGGGAAAAAAATATGGTATCCAAAAGAAAGGGAAATCAGTGCAGGAGCTCATGGATAGGATTCCATGAATTTTTGTCAAGGGGAGTATGATGCAGGAGCATCGTTGGAAAGCACATAGAGGCAGGACCACTCAGCATGTGGGAGTTCTTCCAAAACCTTGACGCTATCCGTTGTAGCCAATTTTGAATCCACCTTAACTCAGCGTCAAAATTTACCTTTTGAGGCACGCTTGAACCAGTGCCAAAATTTACCCTTTGAGGCATGTTTTGAAAATCGCACGCAGAGCAGGAGTTTCCATTATGACTCTGGATTGAGACTGGTCTAGGATAGCCAGTAGATTAAGTTTTAGAGTAGATAAGTAGGTAGGGGAAAGCCCTAAAAATCCCTCTGAGTTAAATAGAGTTTTTGTATGCCTAGATAGGGTTGGCTACAATACATAGGGAAGTTAGCAGAAGATTTCAAGTTTTCCAAGCTGTTGTAATTTGAATATGTTTGTAGCCATTTTCACTTGGGAATATAACAGAGAAAAAATGATTCAATTCAGGTGTGAACATTGTTTGCAATTTCCTGTTATTGTGTTTTTATGAATGAGTGAATCTCGTTATGGGTGGATGGAACTGTAAATATGAAGTTTTCAGTTTCAATTGTTTCTCTTCGTTTGAAGCTTTGCAAGGTGTGCATCGAGCTAGAGGAGAATGCCAGGAGATCGAGAGGAAATTCTTTGTAAGAAATCCCTTGGATCTGAGCTATCGAGATCCCTTAGATGCAAGGAGTGCGTGGGAAATCAAGGTCTGTACAAGACAAATCTTAGGAGGAATAACGCGTCAATAAGTGTTAGCGAGATCCAAGAATCCCAAAAATCTCAGGAAAGGCAAAGGTCAAAACCTTCGAAGACTTAGAAAATCTTCTAATTCTGAAAGATCAAAGTTCTGGAGAGTCGGTGCCAAGATATTTGGATAGGGTTAGTCGAGGACTTGAACAGACGGTGGAGAGCCTTCACGGAGGAAGTGTCGATAGCCATAAGCCATTGGATCAAGTCAAGCTGTGTGGAGGATAATGACGAGAGTCATTCAAATCTCAAAGCTCAGGAGGAATAATAGTCATTGATCTAGGACAGATTTGGACCATTGGCCATTTCATGAAATGGGGTATCGCGAGTTGGGGGGCCAAAGGTCCTTGATTTCCAAACCCTCGAAATGAGAAATCATGATTTGGGAGGATAAGATCTGGACCATTAGATCTTAAGGGGTTGAGAGCTGTCGATTTCCTTCATGAAATCAAGAGTCGGGAAGTAGAGAGGGAGAGAAGAGGAGGCTGCAATCCAAAATCCCGGTACGCGAAATCCCGACAAGATCAATACCATTAGATCCTCGAAGGTTTTGGACCATTGATCCGAGGCGAGGGAATATCATGATTTAGGTGATTAGAGTGACGAATGTCATGTCAAAAACCCTCGACACATGAAATCACGATGCACTCGGAGGTGGGCCCCAACGTTCAGTGGAGGGTCACATCCGTGGGGGAGCTAAGGATCATTAGCCCTTCTTGGGGTTTCATAACTTGGAGGAGTGAGAGCCTTGCAACGTGAATTCCCCACGTCGTGAATCATGATGCGTTGATGATAAATCTCGTGGTCACAGGTGTGTGGTCACACAAGTAGAGAAAGGAGAGGAGCTAACCTTCGTTAGCCCTTTTTGGGGTTTCGGGACTTGGGGGGGAGTCGAGGAGTCATTACACCGAAAACCTTGAAGTCGAGAAATGCGATGTGCCCTTTGGGCTAAGCTTAGGATTGTGCCTGCGGTCATGTGGAGTGGAGGCTTGTGCCTAGTGATGGTTTGTGTGGGAAAAACACAGACGAGGACCTATGGATTTTGTGTTAAGGGTTCCAGTTTGGAAGGAGGAGAGCCATTTCAGCTCCTGATTCAAAGATCCTGACCAGGAGATCGCACAACCCTTAGGATATATAGGGGGTCTGCATCAACACATTTTCAAAGAGAATTTGAGAAAGAAGAAGAAGGAGAGAAAGAATGAAATAATTCTCATTAACCGTTATGAATAATGAATAATTTACACATGATATACTCTGTATAACTCAATGAGTGCACACTGGAGGAGAATCAATGCGCCATAGTGGTGGTCTAGAGTGATCTGGACACACACTAGAAGTTATGGGAGTGAACTTCCACCTAGTCTAGTCTCTCAGGCAGTTACGAGAGTGAACTTCCACCTAGTTGAGTTAACTAGTCAACTAGTCTTTAGTTAACTGAATGAATAGAGAGTAGTGAGGAGTTAAATCAGGGAATCAAGGATAATGCACCAGTCTAGTGATGATCCCAAGACAAGTTTGAATTAGCATGGTTATGATCCCAATGTTTCATGGTGATAAAACCAATGCAACATCTAAACTCAACTCAACTAGTCAAACTGAAGTGCCAATTGAAAGAGAGTATTCTCCAGGTGGAATATTCTCCCCTAAAATATAGGATACTAGATAATGACTAATTATGACTAATAAAAAAGGAAAAACCTTAAGAAAAAGAAATCCTAGGTGTGTGTGAAGAACTCCAACACCCCCCGTGAACATCACTATGGTGAAAATAAAGAATCGGTCCCAAAAACGAGGCCATGTTAGGTACACAAATACAAAAGATGCATTGAAATAAAGTGAGGAAAGAGGGAAAACCTCATGGGAACCCTTCCCCCTCAAGGTACAATGTATGTAAAAATAAGAACTACAATTGCTAGGCAACTGTGTCCTTCACTCCAAGATGACTTCGTAGAGAATGGAATTTCTTCTCAGTGAAGGTCTTGGTGAAGATGTCTGTCGTCTGTTTTGCTGAAAGACATAACTGTAAGTTGATGATCCCCTCCTGTACTATTTCCCAGATGTAGTGCATGTATATCTTGATGTGCTTCATCCACTACTTATGAACTGGATCTCTGCAGAACTTTAGAGTGCTATGGTTGTCACACTAGATGACGATCGATCGATGAAACTGAATGCCCAACTCAGTGATAAAATGTTGCAGCCACATAGCTTGAATGGTTATGTTAACTACCCCTCTGTACTCTGCCTCGACTAAATATAGAGCAATGACAACTTGATTCTTACTCGACCAATAGATAGGCCTAAAACCAAGATTGAGTGAGTAACCATATGTGGAATTGTGATCAGTGTTATTGCCAACCCAGTTAGAATCAGTAAACCTGATGAGATCTAATGTAGATTCTGCTACATAATGAATCCCAAAGGTGATGGTTCCCTGTACATATCGAAGGATATGCTTTGTAGCCTTCCAATGTAGCTCATGTGGCTCCTGCATGAACCTGGAAACTACGCCAACTGCAATTGCATCTGGATGCTCTAACTCTTCATCCGACTATATAGACTCTGAATTTGAATCATCTGAGTCCTCTGAATCATAACTCTTGTTTGAAGAAGAGTTGGCATGTGCATGCTCATAATCTTAGACAGGTGGAAGAATGAAGGTGTCTGCATGCAGCTGCTAAGGTGCATGTGAGACACTTTCCTTGAATTGGACACTTATCTTAATGATGACTCGGTCTGAGGAAAGATCAATAAGTCTATATCCCTTCAAACTGTTGGGGTATCCAAAACAAATACACTCAGTTCTCTATGGATCAAGTGCCTTCCACTTTTCAGAGGGAATCTGGGCCCATGCATGTGAAACGAAAATGCGAAAGTGGGTCACTTCTGGTTTGAGGCTGCTCGAAGCCTCATAGGGGGTCTTATCCTTGACATATATATGGGGAGATCTATTTTGGATTTATGTTGCACAATTAAGTGCTTCGTCCCATAGTCTCTGTGGTAGTGACTTTGCATGCAACATGCAAGATTCCATCTCCTTTAGAGATATGTTTTTCCACTCAACAACTCTGTTTTTCTACGGAGTATAGGGAACTGTGTGCTGCAACTGAATCCCTGCCTCATGGAAAATATTGTGGATCTCATGATTCACATACTCTCCCTCATTATCAGTTCAAAGGACTTTGATCTTCTTTTCAGACTATGTCTCAACCAAGGCTTTGAAATCTTTGAGGTGTTGAAATACCTTAGATTTTTTCCTGAGAAAGTAAATCCAAGTAAAACGTGAGAAATCATCAACAAAAATGAGAAAAAACCTCACTTTTCTAATCAATGGATGCGGAAAGGGACCCATGAGGTCACTGTGGATCAGATATAAAGGTACAGAAGCTCTCTGAGACTTTTCCTTGTCGAATTTCTCTTGAGGGTGTTTTCCGAGAACACATCCCTCACATACTCCCTTGGAGAAATGGATGTCTGGTAGACCATAAACTAATATTTGATTGCTAAGTTGTTGCATGTATATGAAATTAGAATGTCCAAACCTTTTGTGCCATATCCTACTACTTTCATCATCATGAGTAAGCAGTAAAGCATAATCAGGTTCAATGAATTCAGAAAATGTATACAATCTAGACTGATGATTTACCTCACCGGTAGAAACCCTAGAGTTGGTTTGCATGTCGTATATTTCCATGAAATTTGGTGTGAATATGAATTTCTTTCCAGTGTCAGAATTCACCATCTGATACCCGGAGATAAGGTTGGCGAAATTTTTTGGAACGTGCAACACATTCTCGAAGCTTCCATTGGTGAGTTCAATCCTTCCTTTGTTGGTGAATTCGACAGAAGAGTTGTCCCCAATCAGAATAGGAGGACCTTTGAATGCATCCAATGAAGAATAGACTTCTTTTGGTGAATTCATATGATGTGATGCTCCTGAATCAATGATCCAAGCATGGTGAGAGGAGTTGATGGAAATCAAGGCATGGCTAGAATTGCCTTTCTTCAGATTCAGATCTTCTGGATTCTTCTTCTTGGCACCCTCGAGGATGAAATCTCCAAGTTTGTTTTGATGAAGTATTTGAGACATCAGATCTATTTTTTTTTGCATTCATGCGGATTCCAAATGGAATCCTTTGTGGCAGTATGTGCATTTCTCCCCTTTTCCCCTTTGTATATGGAGGCATCGGTGAAGGGTTTTGTGTACTCTTCCTTCTTAATATGTGCATGAGATTTCCATTTATCTTTATATTTATATTTTTGATATTTGTGGCTGCCATTATGCACAGTGAGTGCATGTTCCCTTGGGCCTTTGATTGTGCCCATATTTATGAGCTTGGTTTTCTCTTGTGTCAGGGATTCAATAAAGTCCTCAAGATAAGGCATCTTCCAGTTGGCTCCAGAGGTGAATCTGACAGAATGGAATGTGGATATGTGTTGTCATAGGGGCAGACCTAGGGTTCAGATCCAAGAGCGCACCAACAAGCCCTAACTACTAGCCCTTTCGGCAACACCTGCGAAGTAGATGCAGTCTCACCCGAAGCAGTTATGAGGGGGTTGGAGAACATAGATGTCTACAACCAAAGGGAATATCAAGTGGATCTAACACCACAACAACGCAACATTCATATATCACTTATCAACTTAGATATACTCTGTACATATACTTATCATATCTAACACAATAATACAATCACAGTATATCAATGACAGAGACAGAATATCAATCACACACAACACAAAATATACGTGGTTCACCCTCTCTCTAGGGCTACATCCACAAAACTGTTCTATAATATATTAAGGTAAAGCATAAATTTCTTGTCTATGCTCTTAGCTAGCATATCTTCTTTCTCTTCTCTCCCCTCCCTGTGCACCCAACTGCAGGGTTGATCTTCACACCCAGCTGAAGATCTTACAATACCAGAAGGCTCTCACACTCAACACTTCTCTCTCTCTCTCTTCACAATAGTCTCTCACAACAATCAGAATGATCATTAGCAAAAATGAAAACCTATCTTGATACCAACCAACGAAAACCAAACCTAGGTCCTCTTGACCTCTATTTATACATTACAATCACTCATCGACATCCTTAGGTCCAAGCCTAGGTGTCCAAAACCCTATATACCAAAACCCTATGTGTCTAAAACCCTATGTCAACTTGACCCATATTTTCAGGGCTTCGCCAGCCTGTCTTTCCTTCCTTCTCACGTAGTGCTCCAAAGAATCCAATGGTGTCTTTATCCACTTGCTGACTTGTCCTCGATCCTTCTTTATTGCTTATCTATCATTCCCGATTTCCTCATCCAATGACTTTCTTTCTCGGACTTCACTCCATCTTTTCTACTCTTTTGTTCACTTCGACCCAATAATAGTCACTGTGTCTTCCGTGAATTTTGGGTTCTCCCTTTTCTTCCTTGATCTTTTATGGCTTCCATAACCAAGGGCCAACAAGCCCCCAACACTCACCTGTGATTCGTCCTGAGGCACTTCATATCTGAGCTTCCTGTTTTACTTTGACTCTAGGCTGCGCAGTGCAGCCTCTACGTTCTTCTCTTTGCCTCTTCTCCATCCCTTGTGCAGATTGTATTTTCTGTGTCTGGTACCCAGTTTCAACTACACCTGGTACCTATACCCTTTTCTTTATGCTTCTATTGAGATCTGTGAGGCAACTGGTTTTCATAGTACAATTTCAACCGACTCCCATTCACTAAACCTTCCTTCCATTCTCCATTTAGAGTCTTCAATTGCGGATATCTTCCCTCTGTAATGTGAGCGATCTCATATGGCCCTAGCCAATGTGTTTTGAAATTCCCAGGATGTTTTATGAACTTGTTGGCATATACCAGTACTAGGTCACCTTGTTTGAATGCCTTCTTCCCGATGTCTTCCTTGGTAATCCAGATCTGATGGTATCCTGAAAATCCATCTGTAAAAGAATATACTTCCTGGCCTCCCACATTATCTATCACTTTGTCAGTGAATGGTGTAGGGAATGGGTCATGCAAACAAGCATTATTCATCTTCCTGAGATCTACGCATATCCTGATCTCTCTCTGTTTTCTTGTCTTGCACCACCATAGGGCTTATCCACTCCGATTCTTCAATAGGTTCTATAATCTCTGCTTCCAACATTCTGTCAAGCTCAATCTTCACTTTCTCCTTGTATTTAGGATTCAATTTTTAAAGTCTCTGTTTGATTGGTCTTGCATCTGGTTTTAAAGGAATCCTCATCTCTCCCATAGGCCCTTTAATTCCCTTCATATCAGTGAACTTGGTTGGAAACAAGTCTTTATATTCATGCAGTAACTCTGTAATTTTATCAATGGTAGCAACATCCCAATAATCTCCAACCTTTGCAAAATTTGGTGTCTACTCTATTCCAATATTGACTTTCTTAATCTTGATTGGTTGTCCAATGAATGGAAGCTCAACTCCTGGTCCTTCCACATCTCTTTGGCCCTCTATTTCTGCGATGTTCACCTTCCTCAGATCATCGTCTTCATCGGCATTGATGTTGTAGCAGCCCTGCAATTTCTGGAGAGGCGCAGTCCATTCATCCTCTTCTTGTCTAAAGGAAGGCTAGATGTCTCCTTGAATACTTTCTGTCTCACAATCTGTAATTCTTGATCTACTGATGGATATTGAATTTCAAATAAGAAGGTAGTTACAAAATTCTGAGTCATACCTTGCCAATCTATAGTGATGAGGCACAGTTCTGCTTGAAGGTACCAGTTGATAGGTGTCGTGTCTAGCATGTTGATGAATTTGTGTACCCAATGATCTTGTGGGATATGTCTCCAGGCTTCCTCACAGCTTCACACATGGTCCTTTGGGCAGCTTCGACCTGTGTAGTGAACTTCGCAGCCTTCTACTTGTGCTGAGAACCGTGCTGTCATCAAAGTATGACATTGTGTCCAGTCTGTAATGTTACTTTTGTGTGGCCCCCGCCATCTTGCTGGTGTGTCTTTCAAGGCCTCATCCATCACCAATAATCTCTGTTTTATTGGTACACTTTCTTCAAAGTCTGACAAGAAGGTTTCTAAAGGGTTCAGAACATCAAATGTGGGTAAGTTACTTACTGTTGTGTCGATCTAGCGAACTTCTCTGGTTAATCTAGCATATCTTCTTGTAGATACTTCATACATCTTATTATGCCAGTTCTCTAGTGCTTCTTCTGGGTTTGATGAACATGCACTATCACTTCGCTAGCTTAAGTTTCTATCGACTGTGGGATTAATGTAATCCTACTGTCGGGATGTTAGCTTATATATATTTTCTAGTGCATATGCATGGTCTTCTTCTTTGATAGGCTCTGTGTACCACTGACCTTTATCTGGATCTAAAGGTGCGATGACCCTAAGACCATCTCTTTCAAAATTCATACGTCTCTTCTTCAAATAAACCACAGTGGAATGATTGAAAGCCCAATCAATTCATAAAAGCGTGGGGTAAGGACAACTGTCATCAACTATTTCAATTACCTCAAAATCTGAAAATGTTCTCACTCCATCGATGTCCACAGGGACATGTTCTAATTTGCCAAAAGGGCTTACAGCTTATTGATTAGCCATCCTAATCTTGATAGGGAAATAGATCAACTTCATTTTTCCCATCAGTGCCCAGGTTTGCTTTGTCATGACATTGACCTCTGACCCTAAGTCAAGGACTACATAGTCTATCTCATATTCTCCTATTTGAGCATTCAAGTGCAATTCTTTATTTGTCCTTCTCTTCTTAATTATTTGGTGTACCACCCTATTTAGTAAGGGCTCTATCTTTCCTAGCTCATATTGTCTGATTACATTTTGTAACTCTTGTACGACGCTTTCTTCCTGAACCAACTTAATACAAGTATATAGAAATTCCATGAGCTTGCTTACCTCTTTTCCTTCTTTCGGCGAAGCAGATTGATCAAATTCCAGAGGCATTCCATATTCTCTCACTTCTGGTCTTGTCTTTGATGAGAAACCTTCATCTCCTCTGAACTATTTTCTAGCTTCCTCAAATGTCTGTCTTTCTTTCTTCGCATCAAACATTTGTGTCTTCTCTGAATCTTTCTTGATTCCTGAATCTTCTGTAATATTTCCCTGGGTGAGTCTGTCATCTCATGTAACATGGCCTCCTCTAGTTATAACAACGACTCTAGGGTCCTCTCTGTGAGGTTCAACATATATCAGTTGCACTTGCAGGTTTTGCTGAGGTCCTCATCTTTCTTGAAGCTTAGCTAGCAACACATTACAATCTTCTATAACATGGTCAAACAAGATACAATAGCTGCAATTAGTACAAGGGTTCTGGAAATCCCTTGCAAGGTGTCCTGGTTGTGCGTAGTTATAACAGATGATCTATCCTCGACCTCGACCCATTCCTCATCCTCGTCCTCTTCCTCTGAATCCACCACGAGGATTAAAGTTTCCTCTCCTAGGAGAGCTATACTGCATAGTGTTTCCTTCTTACTGTACTTCGCCTTGAATCTTATATATGTCTCTCGACATTTCATGCATGAGATAATAAGCCCTACAATCTCTATCATCATGTCCTATGGAATTACAGAATGTATAGTACAAATTTGTAGGTGTCTGAACATACTTTTGCATGTAGTAGCACTCACCAGGGCAATGTCTTCTTCTGCATACTTCGCACCAAGGCAAGGTGAATTGCTTCAAGGGGCTCAGAGCTCCAGATGGCAGGTATTCATTGAATAGAGGGAAGTGTTACTTGTCATGGACTTTTGATCTGCATATGACACACTAGATGTATTCTCTTTTATCTTTTCCTTTGTCTTTCTTCATATCTTTGACCTGTAGAGACAAACTAGTTAGCTGACTCATAATCTAACTCATACATAAGATGGATTCTCCCATAGGGATTGATAGTTGCTTCATGGCGATCTCCAATGCCTCAGACTGTGAAGCAATCTTTTGTTGCATCAGGGAAACTCTGATGTGTGGCAAGAGCACAACAATGAACCATTCTTTGTTCTGTTCGTCTGGGATCTAAAAAGTCAATCGGCTTGTTAAGGTCTTGAATCTCTGATCAAACTCCCAAACAGGTTCGGCCACCTTCTGTTTGATCTCCTTAAGCTCTATAATACATTGTGACTCTGACTTGGGTTTCTTGAATTCTGCAATCAATGCATTCTTGATCTGATTCAATGTCTTAGGCTATGCAAGTCCTTGAACAAGTTTCATGTACCAACTTAGTGCATGATCTCCGAGAGTTGTACTGAATTGATTTCTTTTGAAAGCTTCATCTGTGGAATTCTTAATGTTCTATACGACTTTACATAGGAACCAATGTTGATCGGGATCTTCAGATCCATCTCCCCTAAAGATAGGGAGTCTCATCTCATCTGCCATATATCTTCCTAGGGTTCCTGACTGAATATGTGGTGGAATATTATTGATAGTGCTCTGGGTACTCTAGTGGATGGGATTACTCTGGTTGCTTAATACTAAATCAACAAGAAGGATAAAAATAATTACTTCGATGGTCTACGCAGTCTCTGAGGTTTCAGGTTCTTCCCGATGAAGCTCTTTAACTTCTCCTTCTTCTGCCCTAGCGGTTTCTGAATTTTATTCGTCTATTAGATCTGCCTCTTCTCCACTATAGAAACCCTCCTGCTCGTAGTTCTGCTTAAACAGGTTTTCAAGGTGGAATTATCATAACACTCTCCCACTGCGCATATGTCTAGCTTCTATGTTGTTGTCGCTATCTGAATTCTTGAACATTAGCCTTTCTTCATTTGACAAATCTATTGTGTCTTCAATATGTTCTTCTCATGCAATATCATCTTGATTCTCAGCTTCAGAAAATGTAGAAATTTCCCTCTGGGTACCTTAAAGAAATATCTCTTGGCTTGGATGTATGATTCTACTCTGTCAACAACAAACTCTGTGATGTACCCTCCAATGGTGCTATCAAACCAATTATCTACTGCTCGCGACACGATGTTATCAACTCTTTTGACCTTCTTGATCATCTTCGACGTCAAAACCACAGGAGGTCTAGATCAGATCTCAAACTCGGTATTTGCTAATCTAGATAGCCACTTGTATAGCTCTTGATGGATCCCTTCAAATAATATCTCGTTGATCTAGGTGGATATCAGTCGCCACCCACCTTTTTCGACTGGCTCAAAACAATTTTATGGCAATTTTGGCAATTTACTATTTTTAGTAGGTTTTAACTTTCGAGGCCATTTTGAGGGCCCAAATGAAGGTTTTTCGAGATAGAGGTTCTCAATGATAGCTGAAGGCATATTTGAGCCCCCAAAATGAATCTCCTTGATAATACCTTTCCAATGAGCTATCATACGCCTAAAACGTAGATCGTATGCAAAAGTTACGACCCCAGGAAGTTGATGTACTAACTTACCCAAACGGGGCCCACATGACTTTTGGCGCTTCATCTCCTAGGGTTAGGTTTTTGGATGTCTAGGGTTTTTGCATTCCTGTTTATTGTAAAAATGCCTTCAGAGCCTCATTGGAATAATCTTCTGGCAGATGCGAGTAGCTGTCACATCTCTTCTCAGAGATAAGTTGCCACCATTCTAGTGAGTCTTTCACTCTGTATTTTTACAGTCTCTGTACATTTCTTTCATTAATAGAAATCATGTATTATTGTATATATGTGTTTATGGTTGCATCTATGATACATTTATGTTATCTTATTGAATATCTGCGATATCTCTATGCATTTCTTTATTATATCTCTGCTTGCATTTCGTGCCGAAAATAATCCGGATCAGTGGTATCAGAGCAGGCTACTCTTGATCATTTTTTCAGTGCATGTCCCCGACGAGGTCCGAGTATAGAAATTTGGGTCTCGAGCTTGTATTTCTTGAAGACAATCACTCTCGCACACCAAAGAAACCCTCAATGGCAGAAGAAAAGAAAAATGACAGAGCAAACGATCCTATGAATCTGTTGCTTGAGCAAGCTCTCACGTGACAAAGGGACAAAATGATAGAGAATTTTTCCCACATCCTTCAACGCATGTCGATAATAGTAGGTGAATCTTCATTAAGTGGCCACTTTGGAGGCACCTTTCCTTTCAAGGCACAAGTTAATTTTGATATTCCTGTATTTGAAGGACAGATAGATGCAAAAGCCCTAGAAAAATGGTTAACTCTGCTAGAAGGTTATTTCTCTGTTCACAATTTTTCCGACAAAGAAAAGATCACCTTTGCACTCCTTAAATCTCTCCCTCATGTCAAACATTGGTGGGAAAATTATTGGGAGCAAAGTTCCATAGAGGAGTCTGGAATATACGGGGCCAATCCCACTTTGGATCTTTTTGTGGATGCGGTAAAGGAACAATATTACCCTGTTGGCAACTATGAGGACTAGTACATGAGATGGACCACACTGCGGCAAGAGAGGGGCCAAGAAGTTACAGAGTTTACCAATACCTTCCATACCTTGCGCACTAAGTTGGGTATCAAATACTTAGAGTGACATTTGGTTTTGAAATACCGTGGGGCTCTACACAGATACATCCAAACTGAAATGGATTTTCTGGACATCTCATCACTTGGTGCTGCTTATCGATATGCTGTTAAAATTGAGCAGAAATTTAAGCACCAGAACAAACAGGAATTCGGGTCTGCAAATCCACAACAACCAAAGTATGACAAAGACAGTCCTAACAAACAGTCTCCCGAAAACCAGTCCAAGACACAGGAAAATAAGGGTCACGGGAAGACAAAGGACACTGGAAAATGGTGTGATTTACACAAAATACCCTAGCACAACACCGATGAATGTCACTCAAAATAGTCATTGGTGGTCAAGATCAAAGACAAGGAGCTGAACCCTAATTCAGAATCAGATTCTGAAAATACTGGTAAAGGACAAATCATTGATGCAAACCCCACTTCTATTGTCATGAACACAACAATTCAACTAGAAGAACCAATAGATCCTAAAGAGGGGGAGCACCTTTTTCATTCACAGATGTGAGTGAAGGGGACCCCACTGCATCTTATTGTTGATAGCGGAAGATATAAAAACCTCATCTCAACAGAGGTCATCAAACAATTGGGATTGTCGACAACACCACACCCGTAGCCATACAACATCGGATGGCTTTGGCAAGTATGAGATGTCCGTGTCAGCCAATAGTGTTGATTGTCATACGGAATCCAAGCCTTCAAGGATGAGGTATTATGTGATGTTTCCTCACTAGATGTCTGTGATGTTCTCTTGGGCCAACCATATATGTGGAGATGCCATGCTGTTTATGAGTCTCGACCCCGTAGTGTCATTGTTACTTTGGGGGGTCATCTCTACAGAATACTAGAGGTAGTTCCAACTATTGTTACACCTAAAAAGTGTCACAAGGTAGTATATCATATCGCAAAATTCAACTTCTTCACAATCTGTTCAAAAGGGGAACAAAAGGACACTGCAACCACTACATCCTTGCCCCCTGCACCTTCTATCCAATAGAAGCAGGTCAACAAGGTTGCAACAAAGCACAAAGATTATTTTTGCACACCTTCCTCTCATGTAGCTTGACTTGTTGAATAGCCTCAACTTCAATAGGTTTATGACAGACTTCCACAAACTAAGTAGCACGACGTCTCCAACAATACAAGCAGCTCACCAAGATGCAGATCCAACAAATTCTTTTCCCTCTCCCCCAGGAACTCAACACAATGGATACCATTGCTTCCTAAGGAGGGAGGATTAATCTAGGTGGATATCGATGGCCACCCACCTTTTTTGACTGGCTCAAAACAACTTTCTGGCAATTTTGTCAATTTACTAGTTTTAGCAGGTTTTAACTTCCGGGGCCATTTTGAGGGCCTAAATGAAGGTTTTTCGAGATCAAGGTTCTTAATGATAGAAAAAGGAATGATTGAGCCCCCAAAATGAATCTCTTGATGATACTTTTCCAACAAGCTATCATATGCCTAAAATGGAGATCGTATGCAAAAGTTACGACCCCCGGAAGTTGATGTACTAACTTACCCAAACATGGCCCACATGAATTTTGGCGCTTCATATCCTAGGGTTAGGTTTTTGGATGTATAGGGTTTTTTGCATTCCCATTTATTGTAAAAAGGCCTTCAAAGCCTCATTATAATCATCTTCTGGTGAATGCGAGTAGCCGTCACATCTCTTCTTAGAGATAAGCTGCCACCATTCTAGCGAGTCTTTCACTATGTATTTTTACAGTCTCTGTACATTTATTTCATTAATAGAAATCATGTATTACTGTATATCTGTGTTTATGGTTTCATCTATGATACATTTATGTTATCTTATTGAATATATGCGATATCTCTGTGCATTTCTTTATTATATCTCCGATCCCATTTCGTGCCGAAAATAATCCGGATCACTCGTGTATATTGGTAAAAATATATTTCTCCAACCAATACTCTGAACTAAGATTAGGGTTCTTGTTCTGGGCTTCAAAAAAGTCCTTTTCTTGATCTTCTATCCACTTTTGAATCTCTGTCTTCGATGGAAACCACCTTGAGATTCCCTCAAGAACATTCCCGTCATGACAACATAACCATTTGTTGGCACAGGGGAAGACCCAGGGTTCAGCTCCAAGAGTGCACCAAAAAACCCTAACTACTGGCCCTTTCAACAACACCTGCGAAGAAAATGCAGTCTCACCCGAAGCAGTTATGAGGGGGTTGCAAGACAGAGATGTCTACAACCAAAGGGAATATCAAGTGGATCTAACACGACAATAGCGCAACATTCATATATCACTTATCATCTTATATCTACTCTACACATCTACTTATCAGATCTAACACAGTAATACAATAACAATATATCAATGACAGAGACATAATATCAATCACACACAACACAAAATATACGTGGTTCACCCTCTCTCTAGGGCTACGTCCACAAAACTATGCTATAATATATTGAGGTAAAGCATACAGTTCTTGTCTACGCTCTTAGCTAGTATATATTCTTTCTGTTCTCTCTTTATCTCCCTTCCCTGCACACCCAACTGTAGGGTTTATCTTCGCACCCAGCTGAAGATATTACAATACCAGAAGGCTCTCACACTCAACACTTCTCTCTCTCTCCACAATAGTCTCTCACAACAATCAGATCGATCATTAGCAACAATGACAACCTATCTTGATACCAACCAATGATAACCCAACCTAGGTCCTCTTGACCTCTATTTATACATTACAATCACTCACCGACATCCTTAGGTCTAAGCCTAGGTGTCAAAAACCCTAGATACAAAAACCCTAGGTGTCTAAAACCCTAGGTCAACTTGACCCATACTTTCAGGGCTTCACCAGTCTGTCTTTCCTTCCTTCTCACGCAGTGCTCCAAAGCATCCAACGATGGATTTCTCTGCTTGCTGACTTGTCCTCGATCCTTCTTTATTTCTTATCTGTCATTCTTTCTCTCCTCATCCAACGAATTTCTTTCTTGGGGTTCACTTCATCTTTTCTTCTCTTTTGTTCACTTTGACCCAATAACAATCACTGTGTCTTCCACGAATGTCGGGTTATCCATTTTCTTCCTTGATTTTCTCTGGCTTCCATAACCAAGGGACAACAATATGAATACAAAGAATTCAGGACCAATCTTGGAGAGAATGGTGAGAACTATTTTTTTCTCCTCTGATTTATCAACCCCGCAAGCTTTGAGTTGCGACGACAAATCCTTGAATTTGAAAAGAAATATTGGATATTCTCGAAGATTTTTGGATCCAGTGTGAGCAACTCCACCTCCAACATGTGCCCCCTCATCTAATCCTATTTTCCAAAGAGCCCTTACAAGGTGGTCCAGGCTTCATTGGGAGTCTTACATGAAGATATATGAAAAAGGAGATCAGGAGAAATAAGACTGCAAATTGTTCCGAGTGCCTCATCCATGCGATTTAAGTACTTGGATTTTTCTATGGCTGATGTTAGTTCTGTATCTGTATTCAAGTTTAACCTGTACAACCCTTTGGTTCAAATATGTATGGCTATTTTCTCCTTCCATGCAAAATAGTTGTAAGGTGTAAGAATGAATTCTTTTTGGAAATCCATCTTTCCACTGTCTTCAATATTTTGTACCTGCAAAACATTTGGGTGTAGCTTTTGCTTAGCAGTTCATCGAATTTGATACCATGTAAATGTGTTGAACCTGCACAAAATAGATCTAGGTAAACAATTATACACACATTTTCATAGAGAATTTGAGAAAGAAGAAGAAGGAGAGAAAGAATGAAAGAATTCTCATTAACGGTTATGAATAATGAATAATTTACACATGATATACTATGTACAAATCAATGAGTGCACACTGGAGGAGAAACAATGCACCATAGTGGTGGCCTAGAGTGATATGGACACACACCGACAGTTACGGGAGTGAACTTCCACCTAGTCTAGTCTCTCAAGTAGTTACAGGAGTGAACTGCCACTTAGTTGAGTTAACTAGTCTTTAGTTAACTGACTGAACAAAGAGTAGTGAGGAGTTAACTCAGGAAATAAAGGGTAATGTGCTGGTATGGTGATGATCCCAATACAAGGTCGAATTAGCATGGCGATGATCCCAATACAAGGTCGAATTAGCATGGCGATGATCCCAATTTTGCATGGTGATAAAACCAATAATACATCTAAACTCAACTCAACTAGTCAAACTAAAGTGTCAACTGAAAGAGAATATTCTCCAGGTGGAATATTCTCCCCTAAAATAAAGGACACTGTATAATGACTAATTATGACTAATAAAAAAGGAAAAACCTTAGTAAAAAGAAATCCTATGTGTGTGTGAAGTAACTCCAACACTCTCATGCGATACTATTGTGTAAGTTGGAGGGAAGCAAGATAAAGGTGTGAAGGGAGGATATCTTCTTTCCCGTATACAAGGAAGTAAGGAGAATTCCATATTTAGGCTTTAGGGGTGACACAATCATCCCATAGGGAATTAGGTAATTATTTATGTCAGTTTCTCTGTTGATTGACTACAGTTTGCTTAAGTTCAGATCAAGTTCTTGTTCGTAGATTCAACCAAGCCATTACCTTGAGGGTAACAGTTGGATGTGTATTTTAAGGTAATTCCTTTTTCAAAGAAAAATCAAACAATTTTAGTGATGATAAATATGTTTCATTATAAAAAACGAGAGATTTAGGCACCCGAAACTTGGTGATAATGTGTTTTTCAAGAAAATTCATTACCACTTCATCATTCACCTTGGTTAGCGGTATTGCTTTAGTCTAGAGTGTAAGATAATCAGTAGCGGTTAGGATATACATGTGTTTCTTGGATGAATGAGGATGAATCTCACTAATGATGTCCAGCCCCCAGTATTTGAAGGGTTCTTCAAAAAAAACAAGTTGAAGTGGAATGACAACCTTATACTCTCTTTGAGCATATTTTTGGCAAGTTTCACAACTGCGTGAATATGCATGAGCATCCTTGAACAATGTTGGCCAATGATATTCGACTCGCAATATATTATGATTTGTTGTATCTCTTGATAAATAGCCTCTGGTTGGTCCACCATGCATATATTTAAGAACTCTATTGGAATATTTATTTTCAAGGCAACAGAGTAGTACTCCATTGTAATTTTTTCTGAACAAGACACCATGGACCAACTAATATTGTAAGGATTTCAACCTCAACTCTCTTTTTTTCCCGGAATTAAGGTGTTTTGGGATTGTACCATGCCAAAGATAATACTTGAGATCATTATAACATGAGTTTTTGATGATGGGAACATATGGGACTTGCTGCGTGTAGAGGGTTGATTCCTCTTTCCATTCATCTTCTTCTTGATTTTTAGCATTTGTGATCCCAATTACTAACTTACAAATACCTTGAACTTTGACAATACTTTCTAGTTTAAATTCAAGGTTGTACTCTTGCAAGGAAATAATCTAATTACCTCACCTCTCACCCAATACTCTCTGTATAAAGAGAGATTTGACCTCTAAGTGAGGAACGATCACTATAGCCATGTGGTTCTTCAAAATATAAGGTTTGAACTATTTAATTTCTTTGTGGAAAACAAAGGCCTTCTTATCCACTAGTGGGTAATTAAGTTCACCACCTTGTAACCCAACGCTCATGAATGCGATGGGGAATTCATTCCCTTACCCATCCTTCAGTGTGAGAACTATTGTAAGAGAATGATTGGACACAAAAGTGTACAACAAAAATCCCCTCGTGAAATATGGAATTTGTAAAGATGGTGCAACTGCTATAGTGACCTTGATGTTCTCAAAGGCCTCCTTTTCAATGAGAGTCCATTTGAATTGAACATCTTTATTTATCATCCATTGA
>ML805554.1:82350-117272 GCA_009831015.1 Picea engelmannii
CTTCACCTATGGCATATCCTATCCCCATGGAGATTCTATCAATCAAACCAAGAGGCTTGAAAGGAAAAAATATTGTTTTTTCCCACCCATTGTTGCAGACAAGGTTAAACCTAAAAGGCCTTTTACTAGAGCAGCAACCAAGCATCATGTCCTTGTGAAGGATGTTACAACAGAGAATTCAACCCAACAAAAAGGAAAATTTTAGTATTCTAAGTATCCTATAGAATTTATTGACATCACTAATCCACATCATGAAAGAAACCCCACCTTCAAAAGTCTCAAGAGGTAGCTCAAGCAAGAGATGGAACTGATAAAATTAAAAATGAATACTTGGGTTCCAGAATGAAGCTTAAAGAGATGATGGACATGTACTATGAAGAGACTATTGATAATGCAAGGTTCTTAGCTAAAATATTTTTACCCCTTCACAGGAATATCAATAATCTTTATAGGGAGAACAAAAACCATCAAGATGAAATCCGAAAATTGAAGGCAAAGTTACAACCTTTCAGAGAAGAATTGGCAAAGAGAAAATTAGACATGATGGCCAAGGTGGCTACCAGAAGGATTTCCAGAACAAAAAGATAAATACATTGATCTTCCAAAACCAACATTAATTTTGGTCAATTTTTTTGTTATATGTAATTAAAACATTTTGGAGATGGCTATGAGTTTTGAGCTACAGTGATCCAGGTGGATATCGGTGGCCACCCACCTTTTTCCAAATGGCTTTTTGGCAATTTTGGCAATTTACTATTTTTAGTAGGTTTTAACTTCCGGGGCCATTTTGAGGGCCCAAATGAAGGTTTTTTGATATCAAGGTTCTCAATGATATATGAAGGCATGATTGAGCCCCCAAAATGAATCTCCTCAATGACACCTTTCCAACGATCTATCACACGCCTAAAACGAAGATCGTATGCAAAAGTTACGACCCTGGGAAGTTGATGTACTCACTTACCCAAATGGGGCCCACATGACTTTTGGTGCTTCATCTCCCAGGGTTAGGTTTTTGGATGTCTAGGGTTTTTGGAATTCCTTCTTATTGTAAAAAGGCCTTCAGAGCCTCATTGTAATCATCTTCTTGCGAATGCGAGTAGCCGTCACATCTCTTCTCAGAGATAAGCTTCCACCATTCTAGCGAGTCTTTCACTCTGTATTTTTACAGTCTCTATACATTTCTTTCATTAATAGAAATCGTGTATTATTGTATATCTGTTTTTATGGTTGCATCTACGATACATTTTTGTTATATTATTGAATATCTGCGATATCTCTGTGCATTTCTTTATTATATCTTCGATCTCATTTCGTGCCGAAAATAATCCGGATCATACAACTAGAAGTTTTGGTGTTTTTCCTCCAATTATATATCAAGATAATGAAGTTTTGTAGAATATATAGACTCATGGTATAAGTTTTGAGATGTTGAAACTTTATAAAAAGTGAAACAGACAGCTACAGGAAAGTTCACAACGCCTGGAATCATTAGTGCTGTGAACTGGCTGTTTCAGGATAGTTTGCAGCGCTGCACTGCTGCTTAGTTTTTTTGGAGATTTTGGAGGGAAAGGAAACTGTCAACTGTCAATATGGATTCATACCAACACTTAGAATATCATTTGTGATTTGGGATGCCACCTGCCTCAAGAAGATGAATTCTTATGTACACATCATCAACTATTAAAGATTGTTTCATACGTTGCCAACATCCTCCTTTAAAATACCAGTTTGTTGTGTTTTTTTGTACATCGGTTTCCATGATTCCCTTAGGCATGGGGATCCTATGAGGAAGTTGAGGGGCGAATTGTAAATATGACATTGTAAGACTAAAGGGGGTTCGAATGGTGTGACAGAGAAACTCTTATTTTGATATTGTCTTTTGTAGCATAGTTTTCTCCTAATGTATGGACCAGATCCAAAATACTTTTAATGGTGGAAATCAATATTACTTATCTTCATCATCTTTTGTTTTCTTACTTTGATATTAGTCTGTGTTGAATGATTCATCTGGTTTTTATTTCTTTATTGCAATAAAGGATTTATTGTGATATTGTATGCAAGTTTATCAGAGTACTTCTCTTTGATTGCAAGAGGTTCTTATTCAGAGATTTTTCTTCATATGTATGTCAGTGTTACTTGATGTATATGATATGCAAATTACATTTTCCTTGTTAAGACTTCCATCTATCACTTTATCTCTTAAAACCTGATTTGAAGATATTCAAGACCTTGTTTGTTGGTGTGCATTACATGGAGTAATCTGTGATTGACATCTTTAATTGAGTTTTCCATCCATTTTCCACCTTTTATAAACATTTATCCTTTACCTTTTGATGGGTATTAGGCTTACATGTACAAACGTATAGGTGTGACTTCTAATGATAACATTTTGGCACAATTTCTGAGGAACATATTGAATATTTTCCCCTAGGTTATATGACAATAAAATATTGATTTTGATGGTGTACAAAAATCAGTAAATAGAAGACTACATAGTGCATTTAGTGACTCCAAAGTTCAGTTGTGGCTCCCAAGAGTAGACACATGAGGTTCAATCGACATTCACCTTTGGCTGCACCAGAACCTGATCCATAAAATATCTTACAGAAGGGGAAATATTTGCAAGGAGTTTCCTCTTCTAAATTCTCAGGTACTTCTGGATAATTACCTGACTCTACTTTCCATACACCAATTGTTGTTACTCATGTTTCTCATTTACCTACTGCTGAAAATCCTGTAAAGTCAACACTAGGAGTTTTTCCTGTAGATTATTCAACTTTTTCTCCTGAGCTAAAAGAAGAAAGTCTATAAAATTTTGATTTTCTTTCATCCCCTGAAATTCTAAAGTAGTTTAGGCTTGAAAGTTTGGAATATTTTCCTCTCTTAGGTTATCCTTTTCCCCATTCTTTTAAATTTTTTGTAACTAAAGAAGAAGGAACCTCAACTTCTGTTGAAATTTCCCCATACTCATCCAAGACTCAACCATTTTATGTTAAATATGAAATTCCCCCACCTTATACTCTTCCTTTTCCTAAATTACCTATTATACAGACTACATCTTTACCTGTCAAATCACCTCCTACTCCTAGAATTCAGAATCATACTTTTCCCAATCACATGGTAGGGGTTAATTCTACTCAAAATAGAATGGATGTCATTGTAACTTCTAGGTATGCCCCATTAGTGCTTCCTCAGCCTATGCATTCTCTTCCAATAGGAAATTACCTAAAGTATATGCCTAAGTTCACAGGAGAAGAAGATATCACAACAGAAGAACACCTAGCAACATTTTATAGTTATGCTAATAATTTGAATATTGAGAATGAAGATGTATGGATGAGGGTTTTTGTGCAAAGTCTTTATGGATAAGCTAGAAAGTGGTTTAGAAGTCTAGCTCATGGATCAATTGTTGGAATTGAAGCCCTAGATGATGCCTTTTTGAGACATTGGGGTGAAAAAATGACTTCTTATATTATATCACAGAATTTGGGGCTCTTAAAAGGAAAGAAGGTGAATCCATGCCAGACTTTTCAAAGATATTTAACAAGATGTATAACAAAATTCCTACTGAGATCAAGCCTAGTGAAAATTATACTAAAATAACTTATGCAAGTGCCTTTGACCCAGAATTTTGTCTTTTGTTGAGAGAAAGAAGGTCTACTACATTATCCCATATGCAAGATGTTTCTCTAGAGGTGGAATCAAACATATTGACAACATTTAAGTTGAGGGGAAAATATGATAGGGATAGAAGAAAACAAAAGGCATAAGCTTCATTTTCTGATTCTTCAGGAACTAATCCCCAGGTTGATGGATTAACTAAGTTATTCAAGTCACTTTCTGTAAAAATGGAAAAACTAAAACAAGAAGGGAGACACGCAAATAGAAACCCCCAATATTTTGTAAACAGAAACAATTTTAGAAGACAAAATAATACACCTCAAATTCTTTAGAGAGATCAAAGAAATAGAGAGGATCAAAAGGTTCAAACCCCTCTCCAAAAAAATTTGGTTGATGATGAAGAAGGAGATAATGAAGAAGAAGATCAAGAAATTCATTGTCTGGGGGACACATCTGCTTCCCCTCATTTAACCCAATATTATTATGAAGAGTTTATAATCATAAGTTAGCTAAATGAGTTAAGTAAAGGAGAGAAAGTGAATGAAACTCAAAACAAGTACAGTTTGAGCTCAAAACAAAAAGAGGGAAAGGAAAGTACATCTAATCAGCCTAAAGAAGTAGATAATTCTACCAAAATAGTGGTTGCACCAAATAAATGAAATGAGGAACAAAAAAGTCAACCCATAATTAAAGCTCATGTTCAAGAAACTAAGGAAATTATGAAGTCCCCATCCTCTTTTAACTTTGAGAGTGAAATCCAGAAAATCAAAATTCTTGTCCCTTTCCTAGAGTTGATAAAGAATGAATATTCCAAGAAGTTGATTTCTAAAATGCTGCAGCCTGAATTTCTTCCCATTCAACAAACTTAGTTAACTTGTAGGATGAGAAACCTGCAATTATATTAGGTCCACTAGTAGAAGATAGAGATGACTCCTCTCCTCCTTTTTACACCTCTTTGAATGTACATGATAAAATCTTGCACAATTGCCTCATGGACTCAAGTCCATCCCATAACTTAATGCCTAAGTATGTCATGGATGAATTGGGTCTGGAAATTACTAAATCATATCATGATTTGTATTCCTTTGACTCAAGAAAAGTAAAATGCCTTGGGGTGATTAAATATTTGGCTGTTACTCTCTTTCAACTCACTATGAAGAGTATAGTCATGGATATTGTAGTTGCATATGTTCTCCCCAATTTTGGGATGTTATTTTCCAGATCATGTATTAAAAGGTTGGGAGGGACATTGCAAATGGATCTCTCTTATGCTACTATACCAGTCTTTGGGGGTGAACACAGAAGGCTGCACAAAGAAGCACAACTTGCATATATTATTAGTGACGAAGGAAATCCCACAAAACACCCTATTTATGTTGTTGATACTAATTTGGGATCTATCATTTTACACCTTACCGATTCTCCTCGGTCACCATTGGAAATAAAAAAGCAATCACCAACAACATGTGAGACATCTAAACAAGGTGCTCAAATTTGGAAAATGAAATGAAGAAAATATGGGCTGTCACTTAATCCCAAGAAGTCTCTTTTTTCCATGAAGGAAGGAAAGTTGCTAGGACATATTGTCTTAGCTGAAGGAGTAAAAATTGACCCAAGTAGAGTAGAGGCTATCAAAACTCTCTATCCCAAGGTCCAAGAAATAAATTTAGTCCTTCCTAGGTAAGATAAACTTCTTGAGAAGATTCATATCCAATTTTGATAAGTTGGTCAAATTTTTAACATCCATGTTGAGAAAAGGGAATGAAGTAAGATGGACACCAGAAGCTAGGACTTATTTTGAGAAAATAAAACAAGCACTGGCTCATGCACATATTCTAATCAATCCTGACTACTCAAAATATTTTCTGATCTTTTCTTTTTCCTCAAATGATACACTAGTTGTTGTCCTTCTTCAGAAGAATTCAGATGGAATGGAGCAACCTATTTCTTTTTTCAGTAGGGATTTGAGAGATGTTGAAGTCAGATATGACATCATGGAGAAGCAAGATTATTCTTTGGTCAAGGCCCTAAAATCTTTCACAGTATATGTTCTTCATTCCAAAATTATTTCTTATGTTCCTTCAAGCTATGTAAAATAAATTTTGATTCAGCCTGATATAGATGGGAAAAGGAGTAAGTGGATTGCTAATATTTTGGAGTTTGATATTGATATGAAACCCACCAAGATGGTGAAAAGTCAAGGTTTAACTAGATTATTATCTGAATAAAATTGTAAGGCACTTGGGGTAAATTTCATGAATGCTAATTCTGTAAATCAGTGAACCAATATTCCTAACAACAGCTCACAAATCAATTTAAAGTTCACAGAGTGCAGTTGGTACAAGGACCTCATCCATTTCTTGCAAAATTTGCAACCTCCTATTGGACTTGAGAAGACCAAAGTGAGGGCTTTGAAACTTAAAGCAGTCAGATATTGCATTGTTGATCATGTTCTATATTGGAAATATCCTTTAGGGGTTCTTTTAAGATGTTTGGATCCAGGAGAAGCAAAACAAACTATGACTGATTTCATGAGAGTCTATGTGGAGGTCATCATTTTTGGAGGACTACATCATAAAAAATACTTAGAGTTGGGTACTTCTATCCTAGCTTATTTACTGATGTGTGTGCAAAGATCAAAACATGTGATAAATGTTAGAAATTCTCAGGAAAACAATTGCTCAAATATTTTCCTTTGAAACCCATAGTGGTAGCTGGCCCTTTTCAGCAGTAGGGATTAGACTTCATTGGATAAATCCATCCAGCCTCAAGTGGACAACATCGTTGGATTCTGACTACTACTGATTACTTCACCAAGTGGATAGAGGCCATTCCCACTAAAAATGAAACACATAAAGTAGTTATTGGCTTCCTGGAAAACATTCTATCAAGGTTTGGTTGTCATAACAAAACTGTTACTGATAATATTGCATATTTTAAAGCTGAGCCTCTAGTAAAGTTTTTTGAAAAGTTTGGGATTCAACTTATCCACTCTACTCCATCTTACCCTCAGGGTAATGGCTTAGCAAAATCCTCCAACAAAATCTTAGTGAATATCATTAGAAGGCTGTCAGAGGATAATAAAAATTCATGGGATTCAAAAATGAAGTTTTCTCTATGGGAAGATAGAGTGACCACCAAGAGATCAATTGACACTACTCCATTTCAGTTGGTCTATGGGACTAAAGTTGTTTTTCCTACTCAACTAGATTTACCTGTGGAAAAGTTTCTTTAAGATCAAGAAGGGGAACTAGATAACATGATCAAGAGGATGCATCAACTTGTGCAAGTACAAAAAACTAGGGAACAAATTTTTGATAAAGCACAAAGCCATCAACAAAAAATCAAAGAATCTTTTGACAAGAAGGTGAAAAAATAATATTTTCATCTTGGAGGCCCGATACTCAAATGGGATGCACAAAGGAAAGATAAGGGAAAACATGGTAAATTCAAAACCTTGTGGGTTGGTCCTTTTAAAATTTCCGAAGTTTTGCAAAATAATACTTTTAAGTTGCAAATATTGGAAGATGTTGAATCTCCTGGTGGCCCAATCAATGGGAATTTTCTAAAGAGATACTTTTCCTAAAAGCCATAAGTGGCTTGCTTTCATTGTAAATATCAGTCTTTAGTTAGTTTTATTTTCTTTCAATAATGACTCCTAGCCCAATGGATAAGGTACTGGATCTACATGTTCTTGGAGCCTCACAGAAAGGTCTCCATCCCTTGTGGAGCCAAATGTTAGCACATAAAATTGTAGGGGGTTAGAAAAACATTTTTTTTTTTTTGGAGTCATAGGGTTTTATAAGTCTTAGGTTTTGGGTCTTTTGTTGCCATAACTCAAATTTTTATTTGTATAATAAAAGTTATGTTTAGCCTTGGTTAAGATTCTTTATATCATAATATTATTCTTCATGACAAGGTTAATGGTCCTTATGAGTCACACTCTTGATATTAAAATCATCACCATGACATGTCATGCCTCCAAGTTGTACACAAGTTTTCTTTTGTCACTATCCAACCATTTAGATGTCAAGTCAAAACTCAGATGTATTTGTTGCCAACTCACCAGGAGAGTTTGTAGTGTACTTATGAGTACCTCATGCACTCATTTTTTCATCATTTCAACTAAGAAACATGTCAAGGGGAATTTTATGGTTTTCAACGTCTTCATCTAATTAGGTTTTCAAGGATTTTGTCACTGGATTTCTAACAATTTCTTTCAAGTGCATTTTTTTATTTTGAACTTGGCGCTGTAGACTGGCTAAAGAAGATCGTCAAGTTCGGATGACTTGCTAATAGATCAAATCAGGTTCACATGCATCAACATCAAACCCAGGTGTATCAGGTACTCTTTAATGATATCCATGATGTTCAAAGGTTGAAAGAGGGGTTTATGCTGCTTTATTCACTAGCACTGTGAACTTTTCAAATTCATTTGTTGCCAACTTTCAAATCCATTTCTATGGCGACCTAAATTATGCTCACCAGTCCATATTGTTATCTTTACTTCACTTTATCTCTTCCTCTGCAAATAATCCACATGTCCCACTGAATACCTCAGCACTGCGAATTGGTTTCTTTGACTTTGCATCACTAGTGTGCGCTGCGAACTAGGCATTGCGAACCCTCTGTTCCATAATTGTTGAAATCCTCATCTTCTACATCAATTTGGAGTTTATTCTTAACCAATTGAATGAGACCCCTATAAAACCCAAGGAGTATGGTTAATCATTTGTAGAACCAAGTTTAAAATTGCATACATTATAGGCGCTGCAAACTGATATTTATGCTACTGAAACTCCATTTTAGCAAAGAAATATCACTTGTCTTTCTTTCATTACAAATATCAATGGTTTCTCCTTTATTCCTCCTTTTTGAAATATGCTCTATCTCATAACACTGAAGTGTGTAAAGCTTTGGACAAGGTGAATTATAGGAAAACCGTTTTGTCATTAAACCCTAAAATTCCTATGTACTCTGTTTTCACAGACCAACTATTATAACAAATTACAAAAGGTATTCTTCAAGAAGTGGTTATGGATAGTCAACAAAACAAGAAGACTCACAAGGGAGGGGAAATTGTGAGGAATGAACCTTATGATATGCAATTCCTTAAATCAGAACCATTGTTCAGGGAAGATTTTCATAGGGTAGGTTGTCTAAATGTTTGTCAAAATATGTAGAGAGGACATCCAAAAGTGGCCAAAGAGTTTGCACTCAATTTTAATGTGACTAAAACTAAAGTGGGGATGTTAGAGTTTGATGTTTTAGAGAATCCCATATATGTTGCAACATAGATACCTAATTGTGGGGAGAAATGGTTCAAATCCATGTCATTAAATTCTTCCTTTTAAAAGTAATTCCTTAAGGCAAAATATCAGGAGGACAACTTGTCCAAAGGAGTACCTAAAATTCACATGCTTGAATGTTTTGACAATATGCTCAGGGTTATCCAGAGATACTTCACATGTGAGGGGAGGTTCAACATGGCATACCAATACCACATCATTTTACTGTTACACTTCACAGGAAAAGAAGCTACGAACCTTCCATTTTATCTTTTTAGAAGCATTGGTAAGATGTCAGACAAAGTCGAAGTGAAGTGAAAGAAAGTAGATACTAGTTTCTTTCACTTCGGCCTTATTAAGATGTTAGTGATGGAAGAGTTAAGGAAAAATAAAACTGATTGGGAAACATTCCTAACTTCATCACATATTCAATTAGACTTTTTCCCCACTCCACAATCCAAGAGACAAAGTCCTACTCTATTTGAGAGGATTGTGCATTAAGAGGATATTGAGAAGAAAAGGGTGATTATGAGTGAAAAAATTGTCAAAGCTACTAATGAAGCAAAAATAGGTGGTCCTTCACAATCTCCAGATAGAGAAAATTCACCTATGGCAGATTCTGTCCCCATGGAGATTCCTTCAAGAAAAATAAGAGGCTTGAAAGGAAAAAAACTTGTTTTTTCCCCACCCATTGTTGCAGACAAGGTTAAACCTAGAAGGCCTTTTACTAGAGCAGCAACCAAGCAACATGTCCTTGTGAAGGATGTTACAATAGAGACTTTGGTCTGGAAAAAAGGAAAATTTCAGTCTTCTAAGAAGCCTATAGAATTTATTGACATCACTACTCCACAACATGGAAGCAATCCCACCTTCAAAAGGCTCAAGAGGCAGCTCAAGGAAGCAAGAGTTGAAACTGATAAGATGAAAAAGGAAGACTTGGGTTCCATAATGAATCTTAAGGAGATGATAGACATGTATGAAGAGACGATTGATAAGGCAAGGTTCTTGGCTAAAATATTTTTACCCCTTCACAGGCAGCTCAAGAATCTCTACAGGAAGAACAAAACCCATCAAGTTAAAATCAGAAAATTGAACGCAGAGTTACAACCTTTCAGAGAAGAATTGGTAAAGAGAAACTTAGACATGCTTTCCAAGGTGGCTACCAGAAGGAGTTCCAGAATAAAAAGATAGACATTGATCTTCGAAAACCAACATTAATTTTGTTCAAAGTTTATGTTATATGCAATTACAACATTTTGGAGATGGCTATGAGTTTTGAGCTATAACTAGCAGTTTTGGTGTTTTTCCTCCAATTATATATCAAGATAATGAATTTTTGTAGCATATATGGACTCTTAGTATAATTTTTGAGATGTTGAAACTTTGAAAAAAATGAAACAAGCTGCTATAGGAAAGTTCATAGCCCCTGGAATCATTGGCGCTGCAAACTGGCTATTTCAGGATAGTTTGCAGCGTTGCACTGCGAACTCAGTTTTTTGGCGATTTTGGAGGGAAAGGGAGATACCAACTGTCAATATGGATTCGTACCAACACTGAGAAGATCAATTGTGCTTTGGTAGGACACCTACCTAAATAAGATGATCTCTTATGGACACATCATCAACTATTAAATATTGTTTCATACGTTGCCACATCCTCCTTTAAAATAACAGTTTGTTGCTTTTTATTGTACACATGTTGCCACACTTCCCTTAGGGATGGGGATCCTTTGAGGAAGTTGAGGGGATAATTGTAAATATGGAATTGACAGTTTTAGTTATTTAAAGGGCATTGTAAGACTAAAGGGGGTTCAAATGGTGTGACAAAGAAACTCTTATTTTGATATTGTCTTTTGTAGTAGAGTTTTATCCTAATGTATGGACCATATCCTAGATAATTTTAATTGTGGAAATCAGTCTTACTTCTCTTCATCATATTTTACTGTCTTACTTTGATATTAGTCTATGTTGAATGATTCATCTGGTTGTTGTTTCTTTATTGCAATAATGGATTTATTGTGATATTGTATGCAAGTTTATCAAAGTATTTTCTCTTTGATTGTAAGAGGTTCTTATTTAGAGAGTTTTCTTCATATGTGTGCCAGTGTTACCTGATGTAAATGATATGCATATTATACTTTCCTTGTTAAGTATTCCATCTATCACTTTATCTCTTAAAACTTGATTTGAAGATATTCAAGGCCTTTTTTGATGGTGTGTATCACATGGAGTAATCCGTGATTGACATCTTTAATTGAGTTTTTTATCCATTTTCTACCTTTTATAAACATTTATCCTTTACATTATGATGGGTATTAAGCTTAAACCTACAACATTCTAGGTGTGACTTCTAGTGCTAACAGGCTGAGATACAAAAATGATGAAGAATGATGGGGGGATATGATTCCACAAGAGAGAGGGGACCCAAGGGGAGGATTACTCATGGGTATTAATCCAACCCACATTCCTGAATTGTTATTATTATTGTGTAAAAATTCTGTTTGTTTTTGAGTGCTACTAAAGCCAACCATCAAACTCATGTAAGAGGGTGGGTGTGAGGAGTCACATCTGATAGTTATTGGAAAGCATGGGAAGGCGTACAATCATCTTGGGGAAGACTGTAAGTCAAGTCAAGCAAGCACGCACAAAGAAGAAATTCATATGTCCAAGCGGGAAGTTTTTGGGATAGTCACATTTTTGCATAGAGAGCAGTTTTTTCTTACATATTTTGGACAGCAAGAGAGGAGATGAGTGATGGGAAGATAACCAATCATGTTGGGATTGAAGGCAACCATTGTTGGGTTTTTTTTTATGTTGAGAAAGAGGCATGCTTGCCTATAAATCGGGTTGTAATATTGTGAAGCATTTTTATGTGTAGAAATAGACTAAAGAGCCTTGTGAGGGCTATTGTGATCATTCCTGTAGTAGCTAGGAGGTTTTATAGTCAATCAGATGCACTAGAGCCATGGATAAAAGTGGGAACGTCCAAGGGACTATGTGTAGTGAAGGGGGATCCCATTCCTTAGGTTGTACAGGTTGTGGGAAAGATATTGGAACCTTGGTTTCAGGGTTGTTGTGTGTGGAGAGTGGATAACCAGAGGGCCAAATCTCCTTGTGGGCTCATAGACTTAGCTCGGGGGTGGATTTTTGTTGAAAGAAAATGAGAAGCAATGCCTATGGCTGGGAGGTTCATCCTTCATATGAAGCATGTTGATTATCTATTAACACATAAGTTCTTTGTTGTGTTTATCATGATATTCCATTGTGTAAATGTTTTTATGGATGTTGTGTGTTTGTTGTTTGCTTGAGTAGTTGCATTCATGTTTTAATATATGTTGCTAGATACATTTAGAACTGTGGTATCAGTCAAATGGTTAAATTGTGTGTGTTATCTATATCTGATAAGTTATTGGAAGTTAATAAGAATAAAATATTAATTTCAAATGTGTATTTTGCACGTAATGTTTCTCAATTGGTGGCTTGGTATGTTACAATATGGTATCAGAGTTGTTGGTTCAACACTGGACCCGTATGGGCCAAGAACGAGTGCAAATTTGAGTAAATTCATTGTTGTAGACTTTGGTCTATGTGAATTTGGGAAAAATAAGGAGAAATTCAGAGTTAAATTCCTAAATTCATGGTCAAGATTCATGTTATAATGAATTAGAATTGTTTAAGGAGTTTAATGGAACCGACCTACAAAGTTGTAGGACCAAATTCGATTTGGAATGGTCAAATTTTTCATTTTAATAGTCGTTGTAGAATTATAGGCAGTTTGGTAAACCGATGGTTGAGATCATGTTTGATCATGAGATCAATGGATGAGATTCAATATTGGTTGTTGAAAGTTGAAGGAAATCGACGGTCCAAATTCACCTGGATTGTGTTCAAAATTTTCTAAGTGTTGGAGTTCATCGAAATATTTATCCGACGGTCGATGGTTAGATCGATGAGATTTGTGGAGGCTTTGAAGTTTTCCAGCTGAACTCACCGATGGACAATGGTCGAATTGACGATTTTGGAGAAGAGTTAATTTTGGCCAAAAGAAGTCTGCAATCAACGATGACCGAACGTCGGGTATCGACATATTTTGGGCAAATTGTATAAGTGTCAAAGTTCACAAATGTAACTTGCTAACAACAAATGGTCGAATATTGATAGGATTTGATCAAATTTTCCGACATCCAGAGAGGATCACCGATCGTCGATGGTCAATGGTTGGGGATCAGAACAATATTGTTAACTTTTCATGCATCCAGGGGGACTGTTGATCGTCAATGATCTATTAATCGGGGATAGACAGATTGTGAAACGATTTTTCATTTTTCCATGAGAAGTGGTCAATCACCAATGAAGGAAAAGAGGATGATGACATCATCATCCATGTTTCATGCCACATCAACATTCATGTGTCATGCCACATCACCCAAGTTGACACTTTAGGATGATGTGTCATTCCACATCAATATCCATGTGTCATGTCACATCAACAGTTGCCATGTCAGCCTAGAAGTGGTTGATGGTCCATGGTCAAGTCGGTCGATTTGGGGGAGTGTTTTCAACAGTCATCAAGGATCATCGATCATCGATGGGTTGATGGTCAGGCATCGAATGAATTAGTGAGGAGTTTCCATTCACCAACAAGTATTTCCAATGATCGACGGGTGAATCAACTGATTTAGGGTTGTGTGCAAAATAGTTGTCAAGGAGTTGGGCTGATGGTGGATAGTCGAGTCATAAGTTTGTAGAAAGAATTGTGCGTTCCCAAAGGATAACGTTGGTTGCTGATGTACGATGGAGTGTAGATCAATGAATCAGATTCCATGCAATTTGAGATCAACGGTTCATATTTGAAGGGTTGTGACAGTAGTAAAACATACAGTTTTATGTGAAATGTTGTGGTTTTTGAAGGTCATTAACTTGCGAGGAGATTTTAAGGCCCTAAATGACATTTTTATCTAGTCAAAACCCACGAGAATATAGTTTTCAAAAGTACACTTGCTCTATATCTCAAATAAATGAGATCGAAGAGAGCTATCCTATGAGCTAAATTGTTCACAAAACAGAGCTCGTATGAGAAATTTATAGCCAAAACAATGAGGGTAACATTTTGGCACCAAAGTTACTTTCAGAGGGAATAACTCCATGCTCAAAAGTTTGTTTGGGTCACAAGAGTAGTTGATGTAAATATTATTCACCATAGAGCATATCCATGGAGCTATATTTAATATATGGGTCTATAAAAATGCACAAGAAGAGAAATAATACACCTATAACATACAAAGATAAATTGGGTAAAACAATCTAAACTTCTTCGGACCACAACTTTAAGTTCAGAGCTCGGTTTTGAGAAAATGAATAGTTGTTGGAAAGGTCTTGAGGATTAAAAGAAACATTTCAACCCAAAATTTGATTTGGGTGCTAAAACGTTTCCAGAAATTAATAAAGAGATTTATGTAGCAGTAAATGAGTGGAGAATTGTAGCATGTGAATGTTGTATTTTTTCGCTCAAAACTCAGATTGAGGCATGCGTATAGTCATTGAAGAGATGTTTCAAAGAAGAAGGCATTGAAGGCATAAGATTTTTGATTTGGTGCATTTTTTACTTCATAAATTGGGATAAAGAATGACACGTAGCATTAATTGGCAAAATTTCCATACTATGCATAACTCTAACAGAAATGGTTGCTTGCACATGGTGAATAATTAGATGTATAATCAGATAAATTCAAGCCTAGGATTGAATACTAGAGTAATGAAGACATGTAAGAGATTGTAGAAGTTGGTTGAGGCAATAGAGAGCTACAAGAAAAGTAATGGAAAGTAGAGTTCGATTCCAAGAATCATGTAATTACTCAATGTGAATATTTTTCCAAATAGTGTCAAGGTTTGGAGAAACCTTCCCAGATGATAGAGTTAAGTGCCATAGGTAATTTATAGGAAGGGAAGAATGTTGAAATTCATTATATATCCTATGTATAAGTGTAGAAGAACATTTTAAGTGCAATAGTTTTGCAAGGTAAAAAAAGGTTGAGATTATTAGCAAGTCATTGATTAATAAGTAGATCACGAACACTCTAAGGGAGAGTGTTGTGTGAAGGATTGCTAGCAAGAGGATAATATTCCACCAATGATCATTATGTGGGTTTATTATAGATTGATCCCTGGGTCTTGTTATCCCCTAAACTAGGTATAACTAAGGATATCATGTCTTGAGGCCCACATGTCCCATACATGGAGTACCGAGATCCAACTGACTTAAGCATGGCTTTGGAGGGCCCTTCTTTTCTTCAATGCATTACACATACCACCAATAGTAGTATCCATCACACCACCCTGGTCCTGACGTAGCAGTGAGTCTTGCTCCATGAGGTAATGAGTTCGAGTATCATGGTATGTATCACTTTGATTTTTGAAGCACTTGAACATGTTGTATTGAATCCTTCTTCATTTCATGCTGTTTTCTTGGAAGTTATGCTCTTTTCCTTGTTCAAACTTGGAAGGGTGGCACGGTGCCATAGTAAGTTGATTTCCCTTTAGGATGGGTTGCTACTCAGTGGATATTTGAAGAGTCATCATACATTCCATCTATACTTACCATTTTCCATATTTATTCCTTCCATCTCCCCTTTCCTTTTTGGGAATTGGGATTGGATACACTATGAAGGGTTGTACCTTACCTCATGGGAAGAAGGGGATAAAGGCCTAAAGGGTAAAAGTAGTTGGCAAGAGTTAAAATCCAATTTTGAAACATTCAAGATGCTTTACCTAGGGATTCCCAAGAAAGTAGTGAAAATATTCTCAGTAAGAAAAGAGGACCCATAAGATAACATAACACTCAAGGTACTAGTTGATGGACATGGGGTCTCATCGCGAGCCGAACTATTATGAACATGAGCATGTAGCAGTATGATACTACCGCCTATCTGGTCACCAAGCCAAGGTAGTGGATCTTGGTGGCATAGCTAATAGAAAGGGGGTATCATCACGAGCTACCCTTCTCATTTCTATGAAATGTGTGTGGATAACATTGTCACCTCTGGTCATCAAGCCAGGAGAGTGCCCCTCAACTATTTCCTTGAAGCACAAGAGAAAAATATCAAAAGAATTAGATCTAAGAGTAAAAGGAAATGAATGAAATAGGAAACAATTTCATTCATGACAAGGTGCAACTCGCCCTCTACAAAGGCACCCATAGGTAAACATTTACATTTCCCTGTTATTACATGCACCCCATGCCCAAATATTTACCCCATGCCACCTCATACACTTACATGACTTGGAATAGATCCCACCTAGGAAACACCCCAAACTTAAGAGAGGTTAGTCCATTAGGACACTATGAGACCCTCTCCAAAACTAACTTATCAAATTGCATAACATCTTTGAGAATTTGTCTAGGTTAAGGGGGGTTTGATGCACATGTTTGGGTAATTTAATTATTGGATGTGATTTACATGCTATGATCCATGTGACTTACGAGCCCCTGGAGGGAATACTTGTTGTTGTTGTAGGACCTTACCCAATGGATAGGTGCACATGAAGGAATTATTAGATCAGACCTTCATAGGGATTAAATCCCACCGATGGATGTTGAGAACCCAACCAAGGGGCATGAAAGGGATTGAAAACTTGCACCGGGAGAAAGAAGTACGTTGCCTTTAGAGGCACCTTGGAAAACCTAGACCCAGGGGATCTCGCTCCTCCCACATGGATGTTATCCCTTGAGGACCCTGGACGTCATCATGGATACCCTAGATGTCATCCAAAATTGGTCTTGTCATCTTCGACGACATTTATGAGGAATTGATACATGTGGGAAAGGTTTTAGGCCTTGGGAAGTCCAACATTTCACCTTCCTTTCCCAGTGTTCCATACTTGGGGCTCAATGTCACCCTATAGGGGCATGGCGTCACCCCTGGAGTGATTATTAGATGAAAATTAATTTTATTTTGTCCAGATTTAATTTGTGTAAAAAATTGGCTAGGTCAACCAAGTAATTATGAACTGAAATTAATTTTAGGTTAAATTTTGTATAAATAAGTAGAAAGTGACATTCATTTTCAACACAAATTGTTCTTGGAGACAAGAGGTCTCAAATTTGTGCCCTATTAGAGTTATTGGATGAAATTGTGAGGTTTTACTCTTTTTTAAAGCTTGTATTTGCAACTTGGATCAATTTTTAGAGTTTTATGGCGACCTTGCATGGTATACTCTTGATTATTCTTGGTGCAAATAAGTAGAATCTGCATTTTGTCATCTATTGGATGGTTTAAGGTATGGTTTTATTTTCTCATACAAGATTATGAAATTTCATGGTGTATTTAATGCTTGAAGTAAGAAACTTATGTTGCTACTTTCTTAATTTTTATTTGCCAAGCTTTCACTAAACTGATCTAGTAACTAGTGAAACCCTAGAGCCCTAAATTTCTATCACTCTATGGGTTTTGTACTTGGTTATTGTTGCATAAGTTTTACTCCATAAAAAGGCTAAGGAGAGAAAGGTGCTAGGGCCTACAATTTCCTACACCCTAGCATTTTGTCTCTTGAGTTCAAAGACTAGGAGGACTTAAGTTACTACTTATCCTATATTTTTTCCCTCTTAGAATTTTTTGCATCATCATTAATTTGCAGCCTTAGAAGAATTTTCCCTCATTGACTCCATTACCCTTGAAGGCACTAGTCCTCTTCTCCTACTTCTTGACAAGAATAAACTAAAACGCTTTCACTTCATACTCTACTAATTTACTAACCTAGCATAGATTATTAAGAATTTAGTAAGTTTATGCTAACATCACTATTACAACCTCTTCTTAGAATATTTACCAAGCCTATTAACTAAGTAAACCAACCCAGAAATTGCACAAACCAAATCACTATCACTTTGAAGCTTTAATCTATCCTTCCTATTGTTCTAAAGGTGCATTTATGAAGTTGTTTTGTTGTTGTTGTGATTGTTTCTACAACAACATTTTGCAGCCCTTATCAGACCATGCTAATAACAAAACTTCCCAGAAACTTGTGCTAGGCAATTTGCTACATTAAGTGCTAAAAGTGTGTGTTATTGCCTTAGAAAAGTACCTTTTTTGTGAAGTGGTTTGTTGTTGTTATAGCCATTAAATTATTGTTGTTATAACACTTTAACAACCCCTTCTAAGTCATTTATTGACTTGTATTATCTTGAAAATTGTGAGTGACAAAGCATTATCAAATTTGCAATACTCTTGTATCTTTTTGTTGTCATCATAGCTTGCAACTTTTAAGATCATTCTTGCTACTATAATCTCATATTTATTGTATAATAACTTGTTTTGGCAGTACACAATTTTTTTAAGAAGTCATTGCTTATAATTGTTGCTACTAAATTTTGATGTTTCATTGGTAAAGGGCAGGTACAAAATCACTTTCATTTTCCCTTGTCCCTTTAAACTTTTCCCAAGTGACTTCTTCTTTTGAGTGACCTAGAGAGAGGGGTGGGTTTTCACTGTATATTTTTCCCTTCATCAACCAACTAGTTCATGGGATGTCTCCCTTGGAGTGAGGTCTTCATCCTCCTAAAGAGAAAGAGGTACCATATTGGGGTGATAGTGATAGGGTTACCTCAATGTTACATCAATCTAGGCCTAAAGGCAAGTAGGCCTAGATTGACGTAACACAAAGGTAACCCTATCACTGTCACCCCAATAAGGTACCTATTTCTCTTTAGGAGGACGAAGACCTCATTCAAAGGGAGATGACCTAGGACCTAGTTGGTTGATGAAGGGAAAAAGATACAGTGAAAACCCACCCCTCTTTCTAGGCTACTCAAAAGAAGAAGTCACTTGGGAAAAGTTTAAAGGGACAAGGGAAAATGAAAGTGATTTTGTACCTTCCCTTTACCAATGAAAAATCAAATGTTAGTAGCAACAATTATAATCAATGACTTCTTAAAAAAATTATGTGCTTCCAGAACAAGTTATTATACAATAAATATGATATTACAGTAGCAACAATGATCTTGAAAGTTGTAAGCTATGATGAAGAGGAAAACATACAAGAGTCTTGCAAACTTGATAATGCTTTGTCACTCACAATTTTCAAGATAATACAAGTCAATAAATGAATTATAAGGGGTTGTTAAAGTGTTATAACAACAATAATTTAATGGCTATAACAACAGAAAACCACTTCAGAAAAAGGTACTTTTCTAAGGCAATAACACACACTTTTAACACTTAATGATAGAAAATTTCCTAGCACAAGTTTCTGGGCAGTTTTGTTATTAGCATGGGATGATAAGGGATGCAGAATGTTGTTGTATAAATAGTCACAACAACATAAAACAACTTTAGAAATGCACCTTTAGAACATAAGAAAGGATAGTTTAAAGCTTCAAAGTGATAGTGATTTGGTTTGTGCAATGTTTGGGTTGGTTTACTTAGTTAATAGGCTTGGTAAAGTTGCTACGAAGAGGTTGTAGCAATGATGTTAGTATAAGCTTACTAAATGGTTAATAATCTATGCTAGGTTAGTAAATTAGTAGATTATGAAGTGAAAGAGTTTGAGTTGAGTCTTGTCAAGATGTAGGAGAAGAGGACTAGTGCCTTCAAGGGTAATGGAGTCAATGAGGGTGGCTTCTTCTAAGGATGAAAATTAATGATGATGGACAAAAGTCTAAGAGGAAAAAAGTATAGGAGAATTAGTAACTTAAGTCCTCATAGACTTTGATCTCAAGAGACAAAATGCTAGGGTGTAGGCAATTCTAGGCCATAGGGCCTTGCTCTCCTTATCCTTTTTATGGATTAAAACTTATGCAAAAATAACCAAGTACAAAACCTTTAGAGTGCTAGCAATTTAGGGCTCTAGGGTTTCACTAGTTACTATAATAGTTTAGTGAAAGCTTGCAAAATAAAAGGTAAGAACGTAGCAACTTAAGTCTCTTACTTCAAGAATTAAATACACCATGGGATTTCATAATCTTGTATGATAAAATAAAACCATACCTTAAACCATTCAATACATAAAAAAATGCAAATTCTACTTACTTGCACCAAGAATAATCATGAGTATACCATGCAACATCACCATAAAACTCCAAAAATTGATCCAAGTTGCAAATACAAGCCTTAAACCAGAGTGGCACCTCACAATTTCAGCCAATAACCCTAATAGGGAACAAATTTCATACCTATTGTCTCCAAGGACAAGTTGTGTTGAAAATGAATGTCACTTTCTGCTTATTTATACAAAATTTAACCTAAAATTAATTTTGGTTCATAATTATTGGGCCGACCTAGACAATTTTTTACACAAATTAAATCTGGACAAAATAAAATTATTTTGCATCTAAGAATCACTCTAGGGGTGACATCATGCCCCTTTAGGGTGACATTGAGCCCCAAGTATGGAACAATGGATAGGGAAGATGAAACGTTGGGCTTCCAAAGGCTTGAAACCCTGCCCACATGTGCCAATGCCTCATAAATGTCATCCAAGATGACAAGAACAGTTGTGGATGACGTCTAGGGTATCCATGATGATGTCCAGGGATGTCAAGGGATAATGTCCATGTGGGAGGAGTGAGATCCCCTGAGTCTAGGTATTCCAAGGTGCCTCCAAAGGAAACATCCTTTTTTCTCTCAATGCAAGTTTTCAATCCCTGTCATTCCCCTTGGCTGGGGTCTCAACATCCATTGGTGGGATTTAAGCCCTATGAAGGTCTGATCTAATTATTCCTTCATGTGCACCTGCCCACTGGGAAAGGTCCTGTAACAACAACAAGTACGCCCTCCAGGGGCTCATAATTCACATGGATCATAGCATGTAAATCACATCCAATAATTAAATTACCCAAACATGTGCATCAAACCCCTCTTAACCTAGACAAATGCTCAAAGACGTTATGCAATTTGACAAGTTAGGTTTGGAGAGGGTTTCAAGGTGTCCTATTGGGATAAAATATCTTAAGTTTGGGGTGTTTCCCAGGTGGGATCTATTCCAAGTCATGTAAGTGTATGAGGTGGCATGTGGTAAATATTTGGGCATGGATTGCATGTAATAACAGGGAAATGTAAAGTTTTACCTATGGGTGCATTTGTAGAGGGAGAGTTGCACCTTGTCATGAATGAAATTGTTTCCTAGCCCATTCATTTCCTTTTACTCTTAGCTTGATTTATTTTGATATTTTTCTCTTGTGCTTCGAGGAAATAGTTAAGGGCTATTGTCCTGGCTTGATGACCAGAGGTGACAACGTTATCCACAAACATTTCACAGAAATGAGATTGTTGGCTCGTGATGAGACCCTATTTCGATTGGCTATGCCACCAAGAGCCACTACCTTGGCTTGGTGACCAGATAGGTGATAGTGTCATATCGCTACATGTCTATGGTCATAATAGGTCGGCTCGTGATGACACCTCCCATCCATAAACTAGTACCTTGAGTGTTTATGTTATCTTGTGGGTACCATTTTCTTACTGAGAAGATTTTCATTGATTTATCGAGAATCCTTGGGCGAAGCATCTCTAGGATTCTTGACTATTCCAAATATTATCTAGGATAGCTGAGCTATTCTGGAAATTGACAGTTTTATTTGTTTTTTCAATCTTCTTTTTGAGATTGATTATTTATGATTTCAACATGTGACATGTCTCTTCCTTTTTAGTTAATTGAATCTCCAGGGTTTTTTCCACTTCCTTAGCATGTTAAAGTTGAGTCTTTAGATTGATGAGTATTTCTTCTGTCTCATCCAAGACTTCTTTACATTCAATATTTTTGTCATATGTCTTCAACTCTTCCATATCTTTTGTTAGATCAAAAAAATTAGTTTTCAATCTTTTGATTTCTTCCTTGTTTTCTAGTTGAATCCTTTTGAGGTCGATGGCTTCCAATTCCAACCTGTGGCATGATTCTTCCTTTTTAGTTAATTGGATATTCTAGGCTTCTTCCTTTTAGTTATCTTCTTCAATTTGAGTCATTAGATCTTCATTAGTACTTTCATTTATTTTTTTGAAGTTGATGATTTCTAATTCCAACATGTAGCAATAATTTTCTTTCTTAGTTAACTGGATCTTCAAGACTTCTTCACTTTCTTTAGTTTCCTCAAGTTGAGTCTTTAGATTGTTAACCAATTCTTTTGTTTATTTTAGTATTTATTTTCTTTTATTGTCATGTGTCTTTAACTCTTCCATCTCTTCTCTTAGATTAGCAACTTTGGATTTCAATATTTTGATCTCTTCTTCTTTGTTTTCTAACTAAATATTTTGCTCATGCTCTTCATGGTTAGATTGATCTAACTGTTGTAGTAGAAACATATCTTTCTATTGAATTTTCTCCAACTCTTCTAGAGTGCACATATTTGTGTACTCAATATTTTCAAGAGCTTCTACAAAAACTTTAATATGTATATAATTTCCTGGTTCCATACAAATATATTCTATTGTAATTGTAACATTAGTCTTAAAATTAAGTAATTTTTCTTTAGTGATTACTGAGGTATGCCTCAATTCCTTTATGAGGTTGTATTCTTCATTGTTGAATGAGGTTTTGATCAAATCCTGCATTTCATTCTGATGAGAAATCTCTTTCTCTGTATTATGTTCTTCAATTTGATTGGAATTCTCCTTTTCTTTATCTTGTTCCTTATCTTTATAAGAATTATTTTCTTCTGAGTTTTGTTCTTTATTATGACAAGAATTCTCTTTATCTGAGTCTTTTTCCATATTTTGATAGGATTTCTATTCTTCCTATGCTTCATTATGATACAAATTTTCTAGGTAGAGCCATAATTCTTTAGCATATTTGTAGTGCCTCATCTTTTCTTTGACTTAGTCTGACAATCTATCCCAGATTGCTTTTAAGGCTACTGAAATGTTTATCCTTGCTTCCTTTGCAGTTTTAGTTTTTCTCTTTGAAGTAGTTAAGTGCTAGGTCTTACTTACTACCGAATCCCAACATCTATATCCTCTTGACTTCAGATATCTTGTCATATTTTCCCTCCATGATGAATAATTTTTTCCATCAAATAAGGGAGCTTCATTTGTGGAGATAGAAATTTGTCCAACCATTTCTTCAGAATCTACCTTCCAGTGTTTAAAATGTGCTAAAAGCACTCGCTTTGATAAAAATTGTCCAAAGTTTTGTGACATTGATTCACCCCCCACTCTCTTAGTGTCAAGCATGCATTTCAAAAGGAGCCAGTAGGTGAACAATGTTATTGCATGCATAAGGTGTTAATGAGGACTCCATAGCCTTGAAGGTAGAAATATAGTGAAGGATACAAATCTTGATGCAAGAGAATGAAAATGATATCATGATATGAGGTGTGACTCATGGAGTGGATGAGTCATCTCTATGTGAAAATATGGGAATGCATGGAAAAATAATTGTTGGGTATGATCTAACAACTTTTGTCTAAAAATACCCCAAAGCAAGGAAGTTGTCTCTATTATCAAAGTGCACAAAAAAAGTAGGATACATGTACAAATGGAGGATGTGTAGTATTCCATTTGGAGTAAAGTGATATTGAGTGGCCAAGTAGTGCTTCAAAATGAATCACTCAATGAAGTATTTAAAATTGAGCAAAGACATGGATGAGAAAGAGTATTATAAATATGAAATAAAATAAATATTTCAAAATGTTGAAACACCAATCAATGATAATGGTATTTCGAGACCAGATTGGTCAAGAAAAATGGGAAGTTGTTAATTATATTCCAATGATAATATTCAACTGGAGTAGTGCATGTTACGACACTATGAATATTGAGAATTATAGCCAAAATATGTTGGGACAAGTTTTCTCTACACAAAGTAGCTATGAGATGGAAACACTAGTGGACCTAGTGGCTAAAATTATAAAATGGCCAAGTGGGGCTTGGCTAGTAGGTTTAGAATAAAGGCCAGTGGTGCACAATTGAGCAGAATGATAGTGCACAGGGAAGCAAGGTTCTACATGAATTCAAGGAAAATCATCTAAAACAACAAAGCTAAATAAATAAATAAAGATGAAATAGATATGCATTGGAGTGCATGATAGAATTGATGCATGACACATACAATAAAAATAGGATGCATGTGCCTAAAATAGGCATGAAAAGATTAATACTCAGTGCATATTGGTGTGCATTGGTACATTGGTGCATATGGGCATGCTTGGACATGTATATGGCGTGAACTGATCAAGTAATATCAAGTAAATTGATAACAACCATACAACTATGCAATTGGGGTTGCTTATATTGCATAAAATAATGAAGGGAATTGAGGTAAGAATTCCCTGAGTTAAGTTCTCAATATTTGAATCGATGGAAGGGAAAGAGGCCTTGAGTATGAAAATATTATTATCTTCTTGAATACATTTATGAGAAATTAATTTCATATTGTGTTATGTTGGTTATGAGATCATAACTAAGACAAGACATGATACATATTCTTGCGGTAGTAGTGAATGCCATCGATATATGGTATTATAGAATCAATGCAAGGATGCATAGGGTAAATGCTTCCATGTTTATTGGAACATTGGCAATAATTGACTTCATTATGAAAAGTTTGAGTGTTGGTAATAAATGTGTGAGGAATGATGGTTACATTCCATTTAATATGAATAATAGTTGGAAGTGGTGAAATTTTTAGATTAATATAACTCTAAAAATCACTTCATGGATTGAATGCATATGGTGCGGTGGATGATAGTCTCATTCTGGATAATATTATTAGTGGTTGAATCCCATTCTTTTTAAAAAAGTGAATAATATTTGAAAATGATTGAATTGTTGGAAAATTACAATTCTAAGATAATTTCATGAATTGTTGGAAATATGTCTGAGTGTTAACAATCTTGTTTGGCTGCAAGAAAGTTGAGAAATTGCAGGAAGATTGGTATTAGATATGGCAGTGGTGTAAGCCCATAAATAAGACCGATATCTATAGCTGCAGGAGACAAACATAATGAGCAGAAAACTCATGCATGGAAACTTTATTTACATGTATAGAACATATTTGAGAAATTAATGATTGTAAATTGTTATAATATGCTAAAAATATGTTTGGCTGAATTAAAGTAAGAAAAAATGTAAGAAGAATGGTCTTGGACATGGAAATGGTGCTAAGACCATAAGAAAGATCAATGCCTGCTGTTGCAAGAGCTAAACATCCTGAGAAGAAATCTTGTGATTGAGAAGCTTAGTCTCATATGTGTAAAACAAACTTGGAAATTAATATGTAAAATTGCTATGATGATATCTCATCGTGATTTTATGTTTGTAATACATATGAGATGATGTATATTAAAGGTGGAAATCCTATGATTGCCACAAGTTACAATTTTTCCAGTGAAGAACTTGGCAGTGAATTGGCACTTCCCTTGCAAAATAACACCTTGGAAAATGATGAATCACCCGAGGGATTGTGAAACAATGAAGGGGATTCCTGAGCCTGGAGGGTGAGGATAGAAAGGGGGAGGGAAATCCATAATCTATATGACATAGTGGCTGGAATCATGAATTTCTCTCAAAAAGGAACAATGAGTTAAATTTGTGTTGTCATTGCTCATGAAATAGAACGACAACCATATGAATAAGTGATTGTAATCATTGATTTAATCATGTTGAAATATGGGATTGATTGTTGTTCAATGTGTTTTAAGTTTTCACTTATTCCTTGTTTATTTTTATGCATGAATGACATCTTTGCATCTGTTTTTTTTTATGAGATTGCATGCTTTAGTGTCTTTGTCTAGTCATCACTATGTATGGTTAAGATGATTTTGTTTTGTTTTGGCTGTTATTGGTTAGTTACATGAGTTGTATGTCATGGCTGTGTATTTTTATTTACACTAGAACTATATTGAGATGTTGTGAAGGAGGCACAATTGAAACTATTTGATAAGTTGGAGATTCCATTATCAAAACTGGATTTCCTAGAGCCATAACTTAGAGAATTCATGTCTGGCCTGGTACTGGAACCTTGGAAGGGAAGTGGTACAAACTGAAGGATTGCATTGCAGAGAAGGGGTACACTTCCTAGGGTTGTGCAAGTTTAGGGGAATGCGATTTTTTTGGTTGGAATTGTTGTGGGAATAAAAAAAGTATAAAATATATTGCAGCTGAAGATCCTGGAACCACAACTCAGATACTTCCTGTCCAACCTTGTACTGGAACCCTGGAAGGGAAGTGGTACAACCTGAAGGGATGCAGTGCAGAGAATGGGTACACTTCCTTGGGTTGTGTAGGTTGAGGGGAATGAGATTTGTTGATTGGGATTGTTGTGGGAAATGACAGAGTGTGAAGAATATTGCAACAGCTAGAACCAGAGGAAAGAAGTGTAGGTTGTTGGCACAAAATTGATCAGACCAGGGTCCTTCTTAGGTTACCAAAAAAAGGTACCATGTATTCTAGAATGTTGGGATTTTCATCTCCTTCGAAAAAAAGAAGTCTCACCCTAAGTGTAACCAAGACAAAAGCATAGGGAAGGGCAAGGAGAATACTTGGGTGAGTTCCCAAAACCTTCAAGATTCACCACGATCTTGCACAAAATAGACCAATTACATACCATATATGAACTCATGCATACAAGAACTGAAGATACTTAAGTTATGAAAAACATTTATACACAGAGACATCATATTGATCTTATCAAGCATAAATAAGTTCTGTAAATATACAATGCACAAGAATAAACACAATATGACACATTAAATTTCAAAATTTAAGGTCCTTCTTCATCTATTATCTTCAGAACTTATCGAATACAATCTCATGGATACAACTTCATACTTTGTTATAGACTTCTAACTCTGGAATCATATCGCGGAGCTCTATCTTACCAAAAACGTATACCAATTACATGTACAACATTTTATTAACAATAGAAAAACTCAACCTATCAACACTAACCAACCCAACCCAACAAGAACAAGAACTGAGAACCCTATTACACTCATATACATATCTCATATATAAGCTGATTGGGATATTCTAGATTTGGGCTTGCATGCTTTCTTGTTCTGTTGTAACTGCTTTTGCCTTGCTGGCATTGTGTTGTCCCTTTCCGCAACCGACTTCTATTACTTTTTATTGCTCCACTATCTAGATTCTTCTGTAGCTTGCGCAAATCATACTAAACCAAAACTGGGACGATATTCCTTCTTGCACAGCTTCACATAAAAAAACGAAGGGCCCAACAGGCTCCGACCACAATCCTTGACTCTCCTTCAAGTCAAGTACTTGGCTCTTTTGCATCTTCTAGGAGTAATTGTTTCTTTCCCTTATCCTCCTCCACTTTACCTTTCTTCTGCTTTCTCTTTCTCTTTATCTTCCTCTTCAAACGAAGGGCCTAACTCTGGGACCAACTCTAAGGCCCTCTTTCTGACTTTCTGGAAACTCCCAATTTTATCTTGCCACTTTCTGGCAAGGAGTGAGGCCTCGGCTATGAACTGTTGGGTTGAATCTATGATACATCCCTTGGGCTTGGATGTGACCAAAGAGTTCCATTCATAGTCTGTTGTAGCATCCACCTGATGCATTTTCATGTATACTGTCTGAATGACATGTCGAAAGTCGTGCAACTCCTTCTTGTCTACAGATCGTGCCTCGAATAGAGAGTTCAACTCATTATCCTCTTGTTGGATTTGGTCAGATTTCTCTTGTTGCTCGAGCAGATTCATAGTGACCGAAACTTCCTCATTCAACAATTGTATTATCGTGCACACATCCTCTAGAGTCGGGTTGCACTTAGCGATGATGCCCATCTAGTCGCTGAATTCTCATAATATCCTTGTGCACTCAGTTTTGCACTTGTTTAGTGCTACTCAAGCATTGTTTCCTTCTAGAACTACCTTCTCCATCTGTTCTTGCAACTTCTGAGGCTGCTGCTCTGCTTCTTTCCGACTCTAATGCAACTGCACTTCTAGATTCTCTACGTGAATGACCAATTGTGACCATGCTCCCTTGAGTAATTCAATATGGTGCTCAGGATCTCCTGCATCACTGGACTCTGGAAGTTGGGGTGTGACCTTCCTTATTTCTGGCTAGGCTTCAACAAGCCTCTCCTGGATTCTTTCAATTTTATGTTCCGCCTGAATCTTGGAAAACTATTCCTGTGTCTTGCACGCTTGAGAAAGGAGTGTTTCCTCCCTTGCGAACTTTGTAGTCTTTTCATCCTCCTGGAGCCTCTACTCTAGTTGATCAGCTGAGGCCTTGATCACTCCAACTAGTTGTGCTGTTGTACACTGTGTAAGTTCAATGGAAGAAGGGGTGGCGTCCCTGGGTGCTCGAACTTGCAGTGGAAGTCCACTGGCCTTTGAGTGCTCTAAGGGAGTCTCTACCTCCTCCTCTCCTGTATATGGTCCTAGAGCAAGCCTCAACCTCAATGCCAGAAACAAGAACATTAAAACATACATTCTGGCCAGATAGAGTTGCAACAACTCTACGCACTACTGGGAGTTTTGGAGGAATAGCTCCATTTGTTCCTGCGCTGACTTTTCACTTTGCCCTAAAGTCATATCGGGTTATTTATAGCCCTTTGGTATCTCTTCTTCTTTGTGGACCTTCGCTTCCTGGGTTGTGCTTCCCATAACACCCTCAATCTTAGTCGTTGAGGCTGTGTGTTGGGGAATTCGGAGTTGCGACTTCTCTATTGTTTGCATCTCCATCGAAGACATAGCATCCTTAATTGGTACAAAGGGTATGATCTGCTGGTCATGGGATTTAGGGTTCAGGCTAGTTAGTTGTAGCCTTTTCTCAGGTATTTCTAAGTTTGGACCAGAGAGTTCTGGTTTCAGTTCGGGTATCTATGGGTTTGGACCAGAGAGTTCTGGCCTTTTCTCCTGTATTTCTGGGGGATCGAGCTGCATGGGTTATGGACCATTGGTTTGGGGTGGAATGTTGGTTTCTAGAGGGGATGAATGGGGCTGTGGTGGTGATGGAGGTTTCTCAATGATGATAGTGGATGGAGTGGTGTCAGGCTCAGGGTAATCCTGGATATGTATAATGTGGGTTTCTTGAGCCACTGAACGAGTGCGGGGGATGGTGGATGAAATGGGTTGGGGATTCATAACCATACTTGGGGAAATCCCCATCCTAATTTTCTTAGATACTGGCTCTGTGATTAACGCAATGCTAAGGATTTCGTTGACATCCTTACCTATCAACATAGCTTGCTCCGATAGTTGCAAGAACACCGACAATGTTCTCTTCTTGTGCTCCAGTGGCTGAATCTCCTCCTCTTCTTCGGAGTCTGTCTGTGCCGAAGCTTCTTTCTTTTGTACCTTTGGGCCTGAGCTAGGTCCTACCCCTGCTTCCTGACCTTTCTTCTTCAACAACTCGACTGGAAAAACATAATGCATCCTTGACTTGCATGGGTTGCGTTTGACTCTAGGCCATGACATAAACTCCTTGTCGAAGGCCTCTTCATCCAAATAGAATGACAACACACATGAATGGAAGTCCTCCATGTTGGCATACCTCATCCACACAAATGTATGGTGTTGGTTCATGTTGAATGATATGTTCCGCGTATTGCAGTTAAGCATCTCCCGTAGAATGCGCAGCCTATGTGTTGCATCATTTAATCTGTTGTACCACTTGGATACCATTGTGTTTTTGAAGGCGATGTTCTTCTAGTCCTCCCTTGAATGCCAAGGCTCAAAATTTTTCTCCAAGCGCCCCTTATATTTTGGCACCAACAATCTTTCGGCGGGTGGCATCCACTTGATCATTGTGAATGCAAGAAACAAGTATCCATAGGTGAAAGTACCACCTTTTTCCTAGGCTTCCTCACAGGCCACAAGGAGTTACTCTAATAGGTAGCTGCACCAGTTGGAGACAACGCCATTGGTGCAAAAATATTCCATTGATAAAGCATCCAGTGTGCATTCTCCCTTGTAGTAGGACCTCATAACTTTGCTAGAAATGATGCAGCAACCGGTCCTGACCATCTCGGGTAGTATGGGGTTGATCTTGGATTTTCACCCCCCCCTGTTTTTGAAACCTCTCATATAGGCTGGGCTCCCCCTTCTTCTTGCCATACTTGCTGGGACCCTGGAAACCTTTGGACACGCCCTCACTCTCGAGGGACAGTCCAATAAGCTGGTGGATGATTTTGCATGGATTGGATATCATCTATCCAACCAAAAACTCCTATCATGCACCCTGCTGATCAGAAAATTGGTACACCTCGCAAATTCCCACTGGTGTCGAAAACTGGTAAGTCCCTAAGGTTCATGATGGTAGAATTGAAACTACATTCTTCAGCAAAAATTGCATGCCTCCCATCTCATCTGAAGCGATACTCCATAAAACATCTATATTCATCTGAGGGAAAAATACCTGGTCTGTCAAGTCGAGGTGGAGGAGCTTGACTTTCTCCACCTTCCCCTTGAGATAGCCCATGACATCGACCCGAGGGTCATAGGGATCATATGGTATTGCATTCTTGAAAATGACACTTCGAGTCCCTGCAGCTCTTGGCATGGTCAGTCTGAACTATCATCTATTTAGATAGGTGAAACAGGGATTGGGGATCATGACTAATGGTTGAGGGATTACATAGGCTTGCTCACTCTTCAAAATTCGTAAATCTCTAAGTTCATTCTAGGAAACAATGCATCCTACACCGAGTTTTCAGACCCTTATACCTGGGCTGAGCTGGCAAGTTCTGTAATAACTGCTATTCATCATTACCCTATAGATGCAACTTGGATTTGAGTTTTCTGACGAGACTAGTTAACGAGGTAAATATCTTAGGTGATATCAACATTTACTGGGAAATTTGGTCAGGTACGTGGCCAATTTCAAACCTTACCGTTTAACATATGAGAATCCTGGCATGAATACCGATGGAATCTTTGTGTATCATGACTTTATGGCTTAACCGAATTCAAACAGGGTATTTTAGTAGTAATAAAGGTTGTGACTGGACTGGGTTCGTGTGGCACATGGACTCAGATTGCATCTGGATTCGCTCTCCCTTTTACCACAAAGGGGTCCCCGTCATATTAATGACTATCATTAATAGGTTCTTGATGCTTTTGATCCTACGCTGCTGATTAAGAATTTCTGCATCAAAACAACACTTAAAAATAAAAATGAACTACATGTCATTGCGCAACAATGCACTCTTTGAATTTATTAACTGAATTCACAACAATTTGCAAGAAAATTCAAATCTAACTACTATACATGCTCCTTTGGACTAGATCAACAGTCCTTTGGCTCAGTTCAGAGATAGATAAGGTTTCAGGAAAGCACCATTCACCCATCCTGGTCGCAACATACCATCCAGTTGTGCAAGTCTGACTGCTCCAAACAATTGGATCTCCACAACTATAAATGGCCCCAACCAATGCATGCATGACTTGCTTGGATATTTCTGGTATCGACTGTCATAAAATAGGACCTTATCTCCTTGCACAAATACTTTGGTCGTAATGTGTCTGTCATGCCAAGATTTTTGCCTTGCTTTCTCAACTGTCTGATGGAAGTCTGCTAAAAACCTTGTCTCTTCAAGTTCTTGTAAGTCCATGAGCCTCTGCGTAGCTGATTCATCCTATGACATGTGTGTAATCTATGCAATATACAAACTTTGAGTAATGAATTATACAGGTACCACAACCTCTTTCCCATAAACTAGCTGAAATGGAGTGTACTTTTGGAGTTTCTTTGTGGTTGTCCTGTAAGCCCATAGTACCGTTGGAACTCTGTCATCCCAATCAAATCTATTTGTGCAACATACCTTTGTTAACCCTCTCTCCAGAATCTTGTTAAATTCTTCCACTGTTCCATTGGCTTGCGGAGGGTAGGGACTGATTTTATGATGTTGGATCAAGAACTATGCTGTAATATTTTCTATTGTACTACTGATAAAATGAGCTCCCTGATCATTGGTCAGACTGATAGGATATCCAAACCGAGTGATAGTGTTTTAAAAAATGAACCTAGCAGTAGTATCGGTCAAAAAATCCTAAACAGTTGTTTCCTTAGCCCAATGTGTAAGGTAGTCATTTGCGGTAATAATATATCTAAAATTTGAATGCTTAGTGTTGGAAATCGACTAAGTTTTGAGGAAATCTTGGTAAGGTTTGACCACTTTTTGGACTTCGACACAGTGATCGAGGAAGGAGCGCCCAAGCGGAGCTGAGATCATGGATCTCACTTTTTTTGTGGGATTTGTGGACCCAACAAGGAATTCCTAGGGTTTTTGTAAAGGGTTATGAGATGTCGTCCCATGGGTTCTCCCATGTTTAGGCCTTATTGTAAAATTATAAATAAGAATAAGATTGTAAGGATGGATAGTAGTAGAAGTGAAGTCTAAGTGTCTTGCAAGGATAAGTGCAAGTAGTTTTGGGTTGCTTAGTGCAACAAAAAATGTATGTAAGGCTTTGTGCTTGATAGAGAAGTAGGATTTGTGGAGTGACCTAGTTTTGGGAAGTAAGATCCGGTGCTCAGTGTGCAGATATTCTGTCCTATGAAAAGTTGGGCTCTGTGGCTTAGTGCATAGGAGCAGATGAATGTAAGAGCTTCAAGACTAATAAAGAAGAAGAAGAAGTTGGTAGACGTAGCTCCACAATGGGGTGAACCACATATATCTTGTGTTGATGGTTTGCTTTGTGCTATGTTATATTTCCATTTATCTGCTAAGTGATTTTGTTATTATGTATTTCAGATAGATATATGAATTCTTAGTGCTTTATTTATATTTAATGTGTTATATCTAACTTATTATGCTAAGTGTGATGTGTATGTTGTCATTGTTACTGCGTCGATCTATACTTAGGGTTTGATATACGATGTGAATAAGACTAATGGGTTGATGCATGTTGTTCCTAAGTACTCTATAGAAGTGTTATAATCACAAATCTATATCCCAACTCTGTTATAGACACCTGAGTCCTATAACCCCCCTGCCTCTACCTCAGGTGGGACTTTTCCTGCTTCACAGGTTTTACCGAAAGGGAAGGTAGTTAGGGTTTTATTGGTTCACTGTTGAAGCGTTGAACCCTGGGTCTTCCCCTGTGCCAACAAATGGTTCTGTTGTCGGGACCTGAAACTATGGTTGTTGGGAACTGAAGTAAAGAAGAGAGAATCTCTATGTGTAGATCTGTTGTTGTAGTGTGTAGTACTCTACTTGACTTGCAAAGCTCTGTGCTAAGAAAGAAACCTGATCTGAAGAAAAGAGGTAAGATAGTGAAAGAGGTAAATATTTGTGCTTTGATAAGAGTAAGAAAAGTGAACATTTTTGTTTCGAAAGCATGAATTCAAGTATGTTTAATAGATTTTTTCCTAGTCTGAAAGCTAGGGCACAATTGAAAGAGATATTTGATCTAAGTAAAGCTAATAATAATGAAGAAAGATATGTTATTCCTATGCATAAAAAGAATTTTTGGACTAATAAGTGGATGCAGAAACCTAGAAAGAATTTTTGCATATTCCAGGTCCAACACTGTGATCCTAGTGCGCAGTACAAGAAAGGTTGGGGAATGTTTAAAAGAAAGAGAGGATTGACATTGTGTTATAACTGCAGAAGACCAAGACATCTTGCTAAGGAATCCCCTAGCACATGTCCTATTTGTCTTTATTGTAAAATTGTTGGTCATGAAGTTGAGGATTATCCAAGGATGATTGATAAAGTTGAAAGGATGAACATGAGACAAGAAAACTATGAAGGAAGTCAAGAGACTAAGAGCATGCTAGAGAATCACAAAAATAAATAATAAGAGAAAGATCAGACTATGTTATTATAGTTGAAAGAAACGATGAATGATCACAAAGATGTCAGTTTACCAGAGATCTTGAAGGTAAAACATCACATAAGTGCAAGAATAGGAGACTTCAACGTAGACTGTGTCTTGGATGAGGAAACACAAGTGAATATTATGACAGAAGAAACTTGGGAAATTTTTGGAAAGCCTACTGTGATACCTTCAATGGGAAGGATAGGCTTGTTTAAAGGAAAGATGACAACCCTATCTGGAAGAGTTACTAATGTACCTATTATTATTCATGGAACATTGACTAAAGAAGAATTTGAAGTCATCAAGTTTTTTGAGAACAGTGCCCCTTTCCCACTCTTGTTAGGAAATACTTGGATTGAGAAGGATAAGCTTAGAATGAAAGCAGAAGAAGACGCTATAGAAAAGAAAAAAAAAGAACTAAGGGATTTCATAGCTAGAAAATTAGAGCGACTGATAGAAGAATGAGAAGATAAGTCGAAGCAACAAAAGGCAAGAGAATTAGATATTAAGGTTGAAAGAACACAAGAAGGCTTGAAGGACCTATCCATGCAAGAAAAGAGTACATCCACCTAGGAATTAATAAGAGAAGAGATATTAACTTCGAACCCTTTGAGAGAACATCAGCAGTGAGAAGTCACTTCCCTGGGAGAAGACAAGAATAAGAATGGAAAGAGAATTCCATAAACAGTTAGAGAAACTTAGATCACAGGAAAGAAGGAAAGGAAGCTTAATAAGAAGAAGGCTAAGTTGGAAAAGTTGTAGGAAGTTACAGAGAACAAATGGAAGACTTAATAGGAGGTAGGTTTGTAGGAATTGAACCTTGCCAGAACAATAGGACCATGCAGACTAGGACTTCACCATGGCCAAGCTATATGACCATTGGAGGCACCGTGCCCATTGGAATGATGCACCAGAATGGCTAGAAAATGCATTCATGGGCAGATATAAAACTGTTGGACATTGAGACCATGCCATAATGGACATATTCGCATTGATGGAAGCATTCATTCCTGTTGGAGGAATTAGTTACGACACTCACTTATTTAACCCATCGGACACTGCGTCGGGACCAATTTTTTTGTTAAGCCCTAATATTGGCTCATTAACCCTTAATTGGGGCATATTAGATTAGTAATGTTATTTTATTTATGTCGGATTTCTCATTAACCCTTAATTGGGGCATATTAGATTAGTAATGTTATTTTATTTAGGTCAACTTTAGGCCATTAGTTGTAATTATACCTCCTAGTCTCCTATATATACCAAGGAGACATTTTCATTTTGAATCATCTTGTACTTGAA
>ML805555.1:36890-53027 GCA_009831015.1 Picea engelmannii
TAATAAATAAATAATTTAATAGATGTGTAATATATTAAATCTACATCAACATGATCTAATAATTACCTTTCACAGTCCTCATTTTACCTTTCCCCAATAGGACCTCCCCTTCAAATTTGTTGATGGAGTCGAGATGCCAAATGTGAGGTACATTCATATTTTCTACTAATCTAGGTAGATATTGACTAATATACACCATGAATTGATATACCATATATCCCTCAACCATAGAACCCTCTGTTAACACCGACCAATGAGATAGACAAAATTTTATCGCTATTGCCATGAAAGTTTGTCGCTATAGCGACGAAAATACCGACTAGGTTAAATTAAGATTTTCGTCGATATTGCGACGAACATTCGTGGCAATAGTGACGAAAATCCCGCCCTGTTTAAAAAAAATATGAAACCAGTGGAAGCGTGGAAAAGTTTCGTGGAATAATCCACCCATATGTAGTAGTGCAGCCAGTGATGGGAGAATCAGGAACGTGGGTTTTTTTCATGCTTTCCCCCTCCAGCTACTGAACTTCCAACAACTCAGTTTTAGTTGTTCAACATGGCGATTATTGGCTCTCTCTGTTTTAGCAGTTAGGGCATCATTCAATGAAAATTTCCAAATTTAGAAGTGGTTCGACCCTCCTGTGATCGACCACTTGGTCTGTAAACATTATAAATACCACCAAGGTGGTTGGATAATTGTTAAGCAGTAGAAGCATCAATTTTATAGATAAAAATATGATTTTACTCTGTTTTTCTATTTTACATTGCCAGATTATATAAGAACTGGGTTTTTGAGTTTTCATGGTGAATTCAAATTGCTGAGTTCGTGGTGTGCTTTTAGAAAGTGACCACGACTTGCTGGGGGGCCCACCAACAGTTTGGTAACTGTTCTTTAGTTTGTTTATGCATTTTATAGTTTAGTTGTTCTCTTTATTTCCTGTACATGTATTTTTAATGTCTTAATTAGTTTAATTGCTTTGATTCTCTTTTGCAGGTTAGTATGACACATTGTGTTAGCATGCATTGATCCTGTAGTTAGGAATGGATTTGCAAATCCCTAGACTAACCCCATGTGCAATTAGATATTAGATAATGTCTTTATTTATGATTTTAGAGTTAAATTTAAAAACTGAGTTTTAAATAGAATAGAACAGAGTTTTAATTTGGGTTTTCTTTGACAAGGATTTGATGGATGGATAGAGTTAATTTCAGTATTTAATGATAGATTGCTTATTTCAGTTTTATATAGATTTTTCTTACTTAGTTGTTGGCTAATACATTTGGTAGTTTACTTTTTAATGCCATTTTCTTATTACAATTTGAATTGTTAGCATAGATATAACATAGTTTCATTTATGTAATTTCTTTCCTAGAGTTAAATTGCAATGTATTTCTTAGTTAGTAGTTGAGTTCAAGTATGAATTTTGCTTACATAGTATAGAAGTACAATGATGATCTCATTATATTGTTGATGGTTAATAAATGAATATGCAGGGTAATTGATGATTGTTTTTGTCATGTCTAAATTCTCATTGGATTGTTTAATCCATACCTTTCACTTTGCTATTGAGATCAGTGTTGAGCTTATACCACTTGAATTATCCTTTGTTGTCAAGTGCCATCGAGATATCATACGACACCAGAGACATTCACACAACCACCTACACTATATTTGAGTTTTCATAGGTTAAAAGATAGTTTTCCTGTTTTCATAGGTTAAAGGATAGTTTTCTTGCTTTCATAAGTTAAAAGATCTAGTTTCTTGCTTTCATAGATCAAAAGATATAGTTTCTTGCTTTCATAGCTTAGAAAATAGTTTTATTGCTGCTGTAGGATAGATAGTCTTTTGCTTTGATAGGTTAGAGAACAATTTGATTATCATAGATTAAGAATTAGTTGTTAGTTCTTCTTGCTTTCAATTAAATAGATTTCCTTTCATGAATTAGAAATAGTTTTGAATTAAGAATCTAGTTCACTTGCCTCTTAGGCTAGATAGTTGTTCAATGATAAGTTTTAATTTGATTACTTGTAGTAGAAGTTATCTTAGAGTAGTTAGTTGTCTATTTGCTTTAATCGGTTAGCTAGTTGTTTTGCTTACTTGTCTATTTTCTTTAATAGGTTAGTTAGTTGTCTTTGCTTACTTGTTTGCTTTCTTTAGTAGAATAGTTGCTTGCTTGTTTATTTACTCACTTTATAGGGTAGTTGCTCATTGAATGTAGGTAGGCAACCTAAAATAGTTTTCTTTGGTTATTTGCTTATTGTTATGCTTAAATAGTTGCTTATTGCTTATTGTTGAACTAGTTTGCTTCAAGTAGGGTTTTTGCTTGTCTTCTTAGAACTATCCATCAATCCTTGGCCCAAAAATACTTAGGTTACATAGTTTCAAGTTGCTTAGTAGGGTTTTCTCATTAGATAGCTTTGCTTGAGTAGATTAGCCTTAGATAGCCACTTTCTTAGTTAGACTATACTACTACCAGTCCTTCTACCTTTGGCATATATTTTTCTACAACTCTAAGTTTACTTACCCTGGGTTGACAATTTAATTGAGGGTTTTTAGTGTGTTTTTAGTGCATATATAACACCCATCATTTTTGGCGCCGTTGTGGGGGAGTTGTCTCAAGGTAGGAAATAGTTAGGAAATAGATCATTTCTAGACCTTAGCATTAGATTGGTGGTGGGGGAACTTTAAGACGTGAGGTAAGAACCTGCGCATCTAATATTGCAGGCTCCCCCAAACCCAATGGTAGTTTTTCTTTTTGTTTTTTTTTACTTTCATGAATAGACCTAGAAACCAGATGGTAGCCTTTTCTTTTGTTTTTTCTTTCTTTTGATGAATAGGCCTAGAGACCCACAAGGTAGATACATTAAATCTAAATCAAAACTTTCAACCAAGGTTCCTTCTGATCTCTTTGGGGGAAGGAATGTTCCGCTTATAAAATCCGCAGACTGATACCGAAAAATAGGAGATAGCTCAACTCAAAGAGCTAAAATAGTCTCTGAAGAGACTAACACATGGATAACTATAGAACAAGAAATTGAAGCATCAATCATATTAGGAAAGTAGGCAAGACCACTTGAGCCTTCCATAGAACCAAACAATACAACCTTTGCTTTTACACCACCACCAGGAGATCCTAATTTTGAAGATATCATAGACCCTGAACAGGTGAATATTTTGTTTGGTATTTTAGCCAATGCGATTGTCTCTCAAACTGACACAGAAAATTTGGCACCAATAGTCTCAACTGGCTCGAGTAGAGTCCCATACATCCAATCCATAGGAAGACCTTTCCATCAAAGGGAAACCTTGTTTTCTTCAAAGATAAAACCACCTAGGTACTCTCTTTTTGGAAACCAAGCCAATATAGATGATCAGGAGGACAATAACAATGTAAGACATGGGGATGAAGAAGAAATTGGAAACCAAACCGAAACTACCTTCGGGTTTCTGATTTTGGACAACACTCTAAATGTCAACATGAAGAATATTCCTCTCTCAGCACTGCCTACCTTTTATGGTAAAAAAAATGAAGATCCATACACCTTCCTATTTGAATTTGACATCTTGTGTAGGAGATACAACTACATACAATATGCCCAGAAATTTAAACTCTTTCCTACCACCCTCAAAGACTCCGCACTAAGATGGTTCATGGGGTTGGGAGAATCTAGTATTAGGTCTTGGGAAGCCATGAAAGACATCTTTCTTAAGAAGTACCAAGACTACTTCAAGACCAAAGAGTCTCGTAATGACATCTTTAAAATCCAACAGTTAAAAGACGAGTCCCTTGAAGATTATATGGAAAGATTTGGTTATATCTCCCAGAAGTCAAAATACCATGACCTCCCAGAGGATGCAATTAGTGCTCTTTTCCTTAAGGGGATTTCAGAAGAATATCTAGAGATGCTTAACCTGATGGAATCAGGTGACATCTCCGATAAACCATTTGTTGAAATATGTGAAATGTGTAAAAATTACTCAAGGAGTAGAGCCAAAATAGGAAATAATGTTTGGGATCCTTACAATAGAAACTTAAAACCAATTAGTTCAGGTGGTATCACAAGAGCAGAGATAGGGAAAATTTTAGAGAACTTTAATACAAATATCTTAAGCACAATAGGTTCCCAGTTGGACACCCTAAAAATAAAAAAGAAACAGGAGGAGGAAAATGCAACAATGAGCATATATTGCCCAAGATGTAGGAGGAAGCATTCCTCAAGGGAATGCCCATTAGATAACATTTCAGTTTGTGGCTTCTGTACAGAAGACCATGTGACTAAAAAATGTCCATCATTGCCTGGTTTATTAGCCATCTATAGGAGTGGAGATCCCGGGGAATCTTCTTATGCACGTAAGAGGCCATGGAAGCCTAGGAATCAACCCACATAGCCGGATCTACAGTCTCAAGTTCCACCCTATTATCAACAAAAACAACAGTGGAACTCACCAGGTTAGAAAAACTGGTCTACACAGTACCAACATCCTTGCTTTCAAGGATGGAGAGGAGGACATAACCAAGGAAACCCTCAAGATCCACCTATCCCTATGTCCAACCATCATTATCCTCAGTTCCCACCGAACACTCCACAAATTCTACTAGGTTTTGTTCCAACACTTTTACCTCCTATTCCACAACAACAACTCCTACAATATCAAAATACAAGCTTCCTGAGGCCAACACTATTACCAACACAACCAATGCCGAATCCCAATAATAATCCCCCTCAACCTCTTTACAATGTTGAGATGTAATCCTTCCCGACATATGTTATTACTCTTGTTCCATTACAAAAAATTTGACTAAGATCGAGAAAAGTTCTAGAGAGGCAGAGACCTTCAGTAGTCATCGAGGAAGAAGAAGAAGAAGAAACCACCAAACAACACACAGATGACACTAGGTGGGAAGATGTTATTATCCCGAAGAATTAGGAACCCAAGCTTCCCCAAAATGAACCTTCACAAATTACGAAGGTCCCTCCTTATCCAGACCGACTGGTAATCGAGAAACCTACCACCCGACCAGAATTTGACATTTTGAATGAATTGAAAAATATTTGTGTCAAGATTCCTCTACTTCAAGCCATTAAAGACATTCCAATCTACACTAAGTTAGTCAAATAATTGTGTATCAAGAATCCAGGTAGGAAGCAAAAGGACCCCCCTACAGTACACTTGATAGGAGAACTTTCTGAATACATATCAAAGCAGCCAAAACTAGAAAAATATGGGAATCCAGGAAACCCCATAGTGACCATAACCATTAATGAGGTCTCCATTGGAAACACTCTCATAGACCTAGGGGAAACCATCAATGTTATGACCGCTACTACCTTGGAACAATTACAGTTAAAACCTCTTCTTCGACCTACCCCAACCATTTTGGAATTATCAGATAAGACTAGGGTTATACCTGAAGGAATTTTAGATGATGTCATGGTTACTTTAGTCTCATGGGAGTACCCCATAGATCTTCTTGTCATTCATTCAAAGGATCCTGCCAAAGGCCATCCCGTCATTTTGGAAAGACCTTGGCTAGCCACAACCAATCAATTTATTGGTTGTAGAGAAGGAGAAATGACCATCTCGAATGGTCTGTCTATCCAGAAGCTCACCATTTACCCTCCAGCTCAACCTATTATGGAGAATATATGGTGGATTGAATGTCCATATGAGAACGAGGACTGGGAAGAATCCGTATTTCCAAGTGACCATGCATGGGCACTTCAAGAGAAAACAACAAAAAATGTGCTAAACCAGTTTATTTATGATATCACATGTGTGGATTTTCCACAGTCTTTTCCCCAATTTGAGTACATGTTTGGGGAAGAATTTCAAGAAAAATTAGACCCATCCATTTTGTCTTTGACATCTTTTATTTTCGAGATATATGAGTCTGCCATGTCTTACACTATGCCCTACGAGATTAGTCCAGGAAAAGTTTTACATATAAACTCCAAGCTAGATGCAGACCAACATAAATAGTTAGTAGATATCCTTAAAGAACAATCATGAGCATTTTTCTGGGAATACACTGACATGAAGGGTATACACCCTGACACATGCATCCATCACATATATACCCAGGGGGAAGTAACACCTGTTAGGCAACCCCAGAAAAGGATGAACCTGACACTCAAAGACATAGTCAAGGAGGAGATCCAAAAGTTGTTATATGTCAGATTTATCTATCCCATATTCGACAATAAGTGGGTATCCCTGCTTGTAGTGGTTCCAAAGAAAGTGATCGGGAAATGGAGAATTTGTGTTGATTTCCAAGAACTCAAAAAAGCCACTCTGAAAGACTACTTTCCTCTCCCTTTCATTGACCAAGTTATGGATACCTTGTCTGGAAAGAAGTATTTTTCCTTTCTAGATGGTTACAATGGGTACAAAAAAATTCTTATCGCACTCGAGGACCAGGATAAGACTACCTTTACTTGTCGTTGGGGCACCTATGCTTATAGGGTCTTACCATTTGGATTGTGTAATGCTCCTGCAACATTTCAACAAGCAGTATTAGGGATATTTGCCGATCTTATTCATGATTGTGTGGAGGTCTACATGGATGACTTCACAGTCTATGGTAACACTTACCAGGAAGCCCCTGACAACTTATAAAAAGTCCTCATCAAATGCCAGGAAATGAACCTATCTCTAAGTCATGAAAAATGCAAAATGTTGTTAACTGAAGGAGTGGTTCTAGGACAACATGTTTCATCTGAAGGGATAAAAGTCGATCCTGCAAAGATTGAGGTCATCGTCAGACTTCCACTCCCAAGACTCAGAAAGAGGTGATAATATTTCTTCGACATGCCGGATATTACCGTCATTTTATTGAAAATTTTACAAAGATTTCTGCACCTATGTTTGGATTATTAATAAAAGATGTTGATTTTGTTTGGACTGAGCAGTGTCAAACTGCCTTTGAAACCTTGAAAGATAAGTTGTCTATGGCACCAGTTCTTAGAGGGAAAAATTGGACTCTCCCATTTCATATATCCACTGATGCATCTAATACTGCAATAGAGGGGTATTAGGGTAGAAAGAGGACCAACAATATTATTCCATTTATTTCGTAAGTAAGAACTTGTCCCCTGCCGAGTTAAACTACATAGTTATCGAGAAGGAATTCTTGGAATTTGTTCATGCTATTAACAAGTTTTGTCACTGCATTACAGGTTATGAAGTATTTGTACATACCAATCATTGTGCCATTAGATTCCTCATGAATACACCCATAACTAATCGCCGAGTGACCAGGTGGCTCTTGTTATTGTAAGAATTTAATATTACTGTGCTTGACTGACCTGGAAAGGATAATGTAGTAGTTGATTTTCTTTCCTGAATAAAAAATGAGGATGATGATATCCCTGTAGATGATAGTTTACCAGATGAGCATATTTTTTCCCTCTCTGTCAATACCCCATCGTTTGCAGATATGGAAAAATATCTGGCCACTAGGAAGTTACCGTCTCATTTGTCACCTCATGAAAAGTGGAAAATTATTACACAAAGTGCTAATTACTGTTGGGTTGGTCATGACATTTTTTGCACACGTCCTAATTTGATTATTAGTAGATGTGTTCGAGAAGACGAGGTACCTGAGATACTACAAAGCTATCATGATGGACCATGTGGTGGCCATTTTTCTGACAAACGTACAGCATATAAGGTTTTACATTCGGGTTACTATTGGCCTAGCATTTTCAAATATGCTTCCAAATATGAGAGGAGTTGTCATAGTTTCCAAATGATAGGAAGACCTACGTCAGCTGACGAAATTCCTTTGCATGCCCAAGTTATGATAGAACCCTTAAAAAAATGAGCCCTTGATTTTGTAAGACCAATTTCACTCATGTCCTGTAGGAAGAACTATATTTTGGTTTGTACAGATTATGTCACCAAATGGGTAGAGGAAAAATCTCTATTCAGGGCTACAGAGAAGTCAGTTGTCGAATTCATCTATGAAGACATATTTACCCTCTTCAGTGTCCCTGGTGAAATTTTTACCGACCAAGGCACTCAATTCACTTCCAAGTTGATGAAAGAGCTAATAGAGAAATATGGGATTAAACATTGTAAATCTTCTCCATACCACTCGCAAGTCAATGGTCAGGTAGAATCTACAAACAAATTTCTGGAAGCCATCTTGACCAAGACTGTTTAGTTACATCACCAGGATTGGGCTGATAGGCTCCCAGAGGCTTTCTGGGCATACCAGACCATCTGGAGAAATACCACTAGGCACACTCCTTATGAGCTAGTGTACGAGAAACAAGTACTTTTACTAATAGAATTCCAAGTAAGGACCTTCCATATTGTTGCATAATTAGGATTGAAACTAGATGAGGCTCAGAATCAATGAGCCCGACAATTGAATGAGTTGGATGAAATTAGGCAAGATGCCATCCAATGGACAATATTAGTCCAAAACCAGAGTAGCAAGTGGCACGACAAGTTTATTAAGAAGAAACACTTCCAACCTGGTGATTGGGCTCTGTTGTTTGATTCTTGATTCAAAATCTTCAAAGGCAAACTCACCACCTAGTGGTTGGGCCCTTACAAGGTAGACACTGTATATGACAATGGAGTTGTAAAAATTAAAACAATTGACGATGGACAAGTTTCCTTTGTGGTAAATGGACACCGACTTAAATTTTATCATAAGCCCATTTCCAGAGAGGATTTTCTATAGGTCATGTCAACTGACAAGGCATTGGCCTTAGTAGATGGGGAAGTCCCCCCTTGTTCTTGAAATTTTTTCTGAATTTCCTAGTGTATATATGTAAATAGTTTTTGAATTTTGTTAATAAGGAAATTCTAGAGATTTATGTAAGTATTTATTTCACCAGGAGTACACAGTTTCAAGGATATTTCTTCAAAAATTGTTACACTTGAATTTTGTGTCTACTAAAGCATCAAATGAATATTGACTTACTGTAATTAGCCATATTTTTGCAAGAATTATCATTTTTAGGCATTGTAAAGTAGTTTCTCTTGAAACTCTTCACCATTGTATAAGGAATTTTGAACAACTGAGAGGGGGGGTGAATCAGTTTTCACCGTGCTTAAACAATTATGCTTCTTTTAAAATATTTACAAGGCAGTCAATGATGATCACAATAATGTAGGGAAATAAACAATGGCACATTGAGCATCAGTCACATATATGAGAAACACAGAGACATATATTTCCCAAGGAAACCCATACTGGATAAAAACCTCTTCTTCTTTATATGATAAGTATTATTTACATTCTTTACATTATCATACATTTGAGCACCAACTCATTGTGAGGCTACAACCTCTGTTTTGCAAGCTGCAACTTTTTGAGAGCACCAACTCTCTGTTTTTCTATAGCACCCACTAGAAAGAAGCACCAACTCCCTGGTTTCTCTAGCTCCAACTAGAAGGAAGCACCAACTCCCTAGTTTCTCTAGCACCAACTAGAAGGAAGCATCGACTCCCTGTGTTCAAGCCCCCACTTGAACCTCTGAGGACACCAATCCTCCCTAGCACCTCCCAACCACCCTTGATTATGAATATGAAATACTGAAACCTATTACAGTGATATAGTGTTCAATAATAGCTTACCAGTCTCATCACTGTTCTGCAAGATTTTGCTACTCAGACTTCCTTGCTGTCTTCCAGCATGCATCCGCTACCCATTCCATTCTTCTACTTTTATGCTCTGTGTGCCATGTCCATTCGCTGCACAGTTCTTCTTATATTCTTTTCAGCTATTGCACTTTGTTCCTTCTTCATGCATAAATCACCTTCAACAACATCCACTGCAATCCACGTAATAATAGCCACCCATCTGTAGTGTACCTTTTCACACTATCGAGGTTTTCAACCTCTCAGTTACCATTATGTACATAGACTTTTACATAATTCGTGCAAACATTATGAGCAAATGCATTTAACACCATTAAACACATTTAAATTACAGAGTGAAACATATCTGGTTACTGCTATAATTAAACATTCCATAACATTCCACAGTAACTCATTTACATAGCGGAAAACATGATACATGAACAACACAGTCATACCAAATGTGATAAAAACATAATTCAGATATTTATCTTTGAACAGCTGTAGAATTCACCAACCAAGTGCAGGCCTTCCATGAACCTCCCAACCTTAGACCACACTGTTCATCAGCTCAACAGTGGGTCACCCCCGAGCTGGGACTGAGATCCACCCCAAGGCAAGGAATCCTAGGCTAGGCTGAGGTTACAGGGAAGATAGCACATACACGTTCACCAGGAAGAAGCTCTCCCAGGAATCTCCCACGCTCACTGCCCACAGTCCCTCATTCCCCACATGCCTGTTCCACCCCAGGAGAGTGCACCTTCTTTGTCACCTGGAAAGTCCTTCGGATGCCAGTCTCCCTTGCCTTGGGTTACAGGAACACACCGGACCGAAAATATCCGAGCTCTATGGCAGCTACAGGGTTCCTTCCAGGAGTTCTCTTCTCCCTCTGCGCACTCTCTCACCTGGAGGAGTCGCTCATAGGCCAACAAGCCTCACGCAGTCCAGTACTGCATGGTCACGTCAATCCACAGGGAACACAGACCCAGGCTTCCCAAACTGGCTCGGCAATCACAGGATGATCTCACGGTGATGATTTCGGAACAGGCTCCACGCACAGGCTAGCTCAACATTTTCCCATACAACCACAGGATGCTTCCACTCGAATTCAACACAGGGTTCCAGTTCAGGAAATGTGCTCACGGGATTTCTCAGAGACAGACACAGACTCCACCCTCACTGGACAGGGGTGTACACGGATTCTTCAGGACAAAATACAGGCTTTCTTTTCTGTATCGGGATTACACAAAGGTATCTTGCAGACTGGCTTTCCCACTCTACTCTCACTCAGGGCAGACGGATCGAATGGATAAGAACCCCCCTCATGGATTACTGCCTCTGTTTTATTTTCATGCACCAGGGTTGACACTTGTCACCCTGGGAACTACATGCGTTCCATCCGTACACCTTCCTCCCACCACTTGGGAAATCACGGGTCCTTCCAAAAGGACTTAGGATAAAATAATGTGCACATGGCTTTTTAGGAAATAATATTAAAATATTATTCCAGGCCTAAGCCCCTTAGGCTTAGCCCCTAGGCTCATCATCAACCCCCTTTTCCACCTTCCAGCCCCTAGTTCCTTTCCCACTCTGTGGACACTCAGTCCCCCATCACTCATTCCTCGTGGTCGGTCTGCACTGGCGGTGTTTATATTTTATTAATTGATCTGCATACATACAAGTACATCAACAGGATCCTGGCCTTCAACACTTAGGCTCCCTGGCCTAACAAAACACATAAGCCTACAACTTATACAAGACTTGGCTCACCAGCCTATAGAACACATTTACAATTCTTTGCATAAAACATGATCTGTAATGGGCTTGGCCTTGGGGACACTACACCATCTCTTTTCTGTACTGTGTATTTATAGCTTTTGTGCACCTTGTGCATGTAATGAGCGCAATGCCTCTGCATACTCACACCGTGCCGATATCCTCCACAACTCGAGTGCTTTGTCTGATCATCATCGTGACTCTTCAGCTTCTCTGGCCGTTTTTCCACTCGTTCAACATCACTGTATGTTATGATGAGATTCCTCAGCCTCTCTAGCAGTTGAGACTCTTCGTCTTCTCTGTGACAGTCGAGCTCACCTTCTCTGTTCTAGTTACAAGCTTCAATGCTCATCCAGTTATCAATCACCTCCATGGGCATCTTCATCCCTCTTGAAGATTCCCAAAGACTCTTCATCTCCTTTGACAATCACCCTGAAGTGTCTTCGAGTCCTCTGGCAAAAACCATCAGTGGTTTCTAGCAGTTACACTGTGACGTGCAACAGTAGCCCTTCGATTATGCTCAGATTCACCTGCATCATTGGATTTACTCTGATGGGTTCTTGTGTTAATTACCCGTTTCAAACTTTCACAATTCGGAGATTTTGCGATGAGCCATCTTGAGTCTCCATGTCATGAGTTCCGAAACTCTTAAACAAAGTTTTTCTGCGCTGGCGCCTTCCTCTATATGACCATGGCCATGACCAAGCACTTATGCAAAAAGTGCTTTTCGCAAATTCGCATTTCGTGAGTCTGGAGATGAGGCATCTCGAATCTCCAAGTCACAATCCTTGAAACCCCGAGATGGATCTGAGATCAATGGTCCATGATCTCGATGAATCTACGGTCTAGATATCATCATGTATTCACATCTCGCGATTCCATCGATGGAGGTCCTTGTCAGTCCAAGTTGTGATATGTGAAACTCCGAAATGAAGCTTAAATCAATGGTCCATGATCTCGATGAATGTACGATTGCGATTAAATCGTGATTTCGCATATCACTATTTCAATGGTCATATTTCTTGCTTCTTCAAGTCTCGAGTCGCGAAACTCCGAAATGGAGTCGATGGTCCAGATCACACCTTGATCTGACGGTTGCGATTAAATCATGATTTTTCATATCGCGATTTCAATGGTCATATTTCTTGCCTCTCCAAGGCACGAGTCGCGAAACTCCGAAATGGAGTCGACGGTCCACATCACACCTTGATCTGATGGATGCGATTAAATTGGGAATTGTAAATGGGATCCAATGATCAGAAATGCTACTTATCCTCCCGATCTTACTTTGTTAAGCTTACTCTGATCTTGCCATCGAAGATCTGCCAACAATCCTCTGCACTATCTCTTCTGAGCTTATTCGAATCTCGAATCCTCTCTTTAGCATCTTCTCATAATGTCCATCTATTGCATACTTTGCACTATCTCTTCTGAGCTTATTCGAATATTGAATCTTTTCTGCAGCGTCTTCTCATAATGTCCATCTATTACATACTTTGCACTATATCTTCTGAGCTTATTCGAATCTCGAATCTTCTTTGCAGCGTCTTCTCATCTTCTCATAATGCCCATCTATTACATACTTTCTGTACTCATGCCATCTCTGTTCTTTTCCATTGATGATCTTTCCATCAATGACAAGCTTACTCCAAACTATAAACCTTCCAACAATCTCCCCCTTTGGCATTGATGGCAACCCTGAATGACTGTGCTAATCGGTTTGGACCTCCAACTGTAGCATCCGATCCGTACAACTCCTTTTCTCCCCCTTTGACATCAATGTCAAAGAAAACATGCTCCCCCTGAGCTGTTTCATTAATTTTAGGAGGTATCAGATATGCAACCAATACAGGACTCCCCCTAACAGGATGGACTCTCTTAGATGTGAGACGGGATGACACCCAGCTTCTGTCTGAGATATTCAAATGGTGTCTTTGCTAGAGGTTTAGTAAAGATGTTTGCAATTTGTTCTGTAGTGGGAATGTAATTGACCTGAACACTCTGATTGGTGACCTGCTCTCTTAGAAAATGATATTTTATGGGAATATGCTTGGTCTTGGAGTGGAATACAGGATTTTTAGACACACTGATGGCACTAGTGTCATCACAATGAATTGGGATCGGTGCAATGTATTTTACCTCCAAATTTGCAAGTGTCTGAATCATCCATAATGCCTGAGTGCAACAAATAGCAACAACAATGTACTCTACCTCTGTGGTTGATAAAGAAATGGAACCTTTCTTTTTACTAAGCCAGGATACTAAGGAGTCACCCAGGAAGAATGCTCCTCCACTGGTGCTTTTTCTCTCATCAACACAGTTTTCCCAATTTGCATCTGAATAAGCAGTCAGTTGAAGATTTTGATTTTTGGGATACCATAGACCATAAGTCATTGTTTCTTTCAAATACCTGAATATCCTTTTGATATCCTGCAAATGACTCTGTTTAGGTGCAACCTGATATCTTCCTACCATTCCTACAACATGCATTATGTCTGGGCGAGATGCTGTGATGTACAACAAGCTTCCTATCATTGATCGATATGAGATTTGATCAACATCAGGTGAATCACCATCCTTGCTTAATTTATATCCAGTTACCATAGGTGTACCCACAGGTTTAGAATCTTCCATTTGAAACCTTTTCAACATTTCTCTTAGATATTTTCTTGATAAATGAAGATCCCTTCGTGCTTCTGAGTAATTTGCAGACCAAGAAAAAATGACAGTTCTCCTATCATAGACATTTCAAATTCAGACTCCATGGAAAAAGCAAACCATTGTACCAATGAATCCTTATTACATCCAAAGATGATGTCATCTACATAGACCAGTACGATGAGAAAATTATTATCCTCTGTTTTAATATACAGATTGGTGTCGGCTATTCCTCTCTTGAACCCTTTGTCTTTGAGATATGTATCCAGTCTGTGATACCAGGCTTGAGGGTCTTGTTTTAAACCATATAAATCTTTCTTCAGGTTGCATACTAAGTCAGGGTTTTCATACAGCTTGAAACCCTCTGGTTGTTCCTTATAGACTTCTTCACTTAAATCTCCATTTAGAAAGGCTGACTTGACATCCATTTGGTAGAATTTAAACCTTTTATGACAAGCATAGGAAAGAAACATTATAATAGCTTCTAATCTTGCTATGGGCGCAAATGTTTCACCAAAATCCAGTCCTTCTATCTGAGCATAGCCTTTACAGACTAACCTTGCTTTGTTCCTGATAAATTGTCCTTTCTCATTCAATTTATTCTTAAAGATCCATTTGGAGCCAATGACATTTTTACCTTTAGGTCTTTGAACCATCTCCCACGTATTGTTTTTCTCAATCTGATCAAGTTCATCATTCATTGCTTTAACCCAGTGATCATCTTTGCTGGCTTCATTGAAATTCTTAGGTTCCAGCATGGATATGAGAGCTATATGAGATTGTTCAGTGGTTTTGATTAGCTTTCTCCTGGTTTGTACACCTTTGTCTTTTTCTTATCTGACTTGCAGGATGATTCTTTTGAATGATTTCGGAGGAGGAATTTGTAGTTAACTGCTGATTTGAGTCTGTAACTGAAACAGAAGGCATAAGCTCGACTATTCCAGAGAATACGAGGAGTCTCAACTGCCAGAGAGGCTAAGGAATCTCAGCAGAACACACAGTGATGATGGACGCGTGGTGGGAACCACCAAAGAAGCTAAAGAGTTGCGATGATCATGCAAAGAACTTGAGCGGTGGAGAATATCGATGCGGTGTGAGTATGCAAAGGTATTGCGCACATTGCATGCACAAGGTGCACATAAGCTATAAGTACACGGTACAGAGAAGAGATGCGGTTGTCATTGCTGAGGTGAAGTAATTCATGTGTAAAGAAGTAAAGGGGTGGTGTAGCAGCTGAAATGGAGAGGAAACAAAAGGTGCATTGAATGGGAATAGCACATAGAGCACAAAAAGTAGAAGAACAGAATGGACAACGGATGCATGCAGGAAGACAGTGAGGAAGACTGAGTAACAAATCTTGCAGAATAGTGATGGGAATGGTAAGCTGTTATTGAACACTACATCACTATAATAGGTTTCAGTATTTCATAATCATAAACCATGGTGGTAGGGAGGTTCTAGGGAGGACTGGTGTCCTTAGAGGTTCAAGTGGGTGCTTGAACACAAGGAGTTGTAGCTTCCTTCTAGTTGGTGCTAGATAAACCATGGAGTTGGTGCTTCCTTCTAGTTGGTGCGAGAGAAACTAGGGAGTAGGTGCTTCCTTCTAGTTGGTGCTAGAGAAACCAGGGAGTTAGTGCTTCCTTCTAGTGGGTGCCAGAGAAAACAGAGAGTTGGTGCTCTCAGCAAGTTGCAGCTTGCAAAAACAGAGGTAGTAGCCTGACAATGAGTTGGTGCTCATATGTATGATAATGTAAAGAATGTAAATAATACTTATCATATAAAGAAATAGAGGTTTTTACCCTGTATGGGTTTCCTCAAGAAATATCTGTCTCTGTGTTTCTCATATATGTGACTGATGTTGAATGTGCCATTGTTTATTTCCCTGCATTATTGTGATCATCATTGAGTGACTTGTAAAAATTTTAAAAGAAGCATAATTGTTTAAGAACAGTAACAGCTGAATCACCCCCCCCCTCTCAGTTGTCCAACAATTGGTATCAGAGCTGGCCCCTTTTATCTAAGGGTAGATCCTAGAGCTTAAACATGTCAATCCATGAAGGAAATTCAACCAATAAGGCCCCTCTGTTCAATGGAACAAACTTTGC
>ML805555.1:53540-85497 GCA_009831015.1 Picea engelmannii
GTGGGCTTGCAGAAGAAGAATTCATAAAAGTTATGCACCTAGGAACTGCCAAAGAAATGTGGGACAAACTCATTAGCAGTTATGAGGGTAATGAGAAGGTAAAGGATGCAAAACTTCAAACCTACAGAATACAGTTTGAACAAATGAAGATGAAGGAAGATGAAATTGTTGGAAAATACTTTCTGAGAGTAGAAGAAATGGTAAATGCAATGAAGGCACTTGGTGAAACAATTGAGGAACCTTCTTTAGTTCAGAAAATCTTTAGATCTCTCCCAGATAGGTTCAACCCGAAGGTCTCTGCTATAGAAGAACTTAATGATCTAAAAACCTTGGAGTTTGATCAACTTCTAGGAACACTGACTGCATATGAAATGAGAATAGTTAAATATAAACCCACCTCCAGAGAAGCATCATTTAAAGAAGACAAGAATGAGGACTCTGAGCCCGATGAAATTGAAGAAAAATTTCTGAAGAGACTGAAGAAGGGATTAGGCAAATACAAAGGTAAACCACCTTTCAAATGTTTCAACTGTGGTAGGATAGGTCATTTTGCAAATAAATGTCCCCACAAAGGAAAGGATCAAACATGTGATGATGAGGAGAAGTACAAACACATAAATTTCTTTAAAGAGAAAAACTTTAAGAAGAAAAGTCTGTGCATAAACAATGATGATGATCCTTCAGATGATGAAGAAAATGGCTCCTCTATTGAAGATAAAATAAATGAATTCATAATTATGGCCAAAGAGGATTGTGATAATAAAAGCACAGGGAGTGATGTTAATGAAGAAGAAGTTGTGGTTGACATGGAAGGAGAACTGATCAGTGCACTGGAAGAGATTGATAGACTAAGAATCAAGAACAGAAAGCAAAGACAATTGCTGATACAGTTCGAGAAAGACGGTAAAAAACTTGATGAAGACCTTGTCCTACTAAAAGTAGAATTAGAAGAGGCAAATAAAATCGAAGGCATTCTGAAATGATAGTTATCAGAAAAGAAGGCGAGATGTGAAGCATTAGAAGAAGAAGTAGTGAAAACTAGGAAAGAGATGGAGAAGTTTCAAGCCTTGTATAATCTGAATTTGTCAAGTATCAAAGCCTCAGAAGGATTAACCACCATCCTGAATTAGCAAAGGAATCCAAAGTTGAAAACTGGTTTGGGTTATGAAGAGGGATCAAGTAGTGGCAAGCCAAGAAATGAAGAACCCATCAAGTTTGTCAAATGTACAATCAATAACAACAACGAACTTGCAGGAACAAAGGAAGACAATCAGCCGCCCAGAACCAATAAGGTAAAAGATGACAAAATTGAATTTGTAGAACAAAGAAGTAATGTGCTCACTGCTGAAAGACGTCATCAACCTGGAAGAAATTGATTTGCACAAAGAAGACAACCATTTCCCAGGTACAAAGAATTTTTCCATGGCTATTGTTACTACTGTTCTAACTTTGGTCACAAAGCTGTAAATTGTTCCTTAAGACTTAGACATGAGCAATTAAGATTTCGAAGGAAGAAATACTTCCCGAAACAAAGAATGATACAGTCAAGTAATAATCCTTCACAGACTGCAAATTTCCAAATTAAGTCTAGACACATACAACTAAGGAGGCCAAGAAATAATCAAGAGTCAATAAGTTGACAACACTGCAACAATAAGTTTGACCTATTGAATAATGAGGTTGAATGCTACACCTGTCATAACTTTGGACGCAAATCTATTGATTGTCGGTTAAGGAACTATGAACCAGATTCGAAATCCCCTGCTGAAAATGTCAAGTTTTGGAATAAGAAGGAAAGTGAAAAATGTGGATTAGTATTGTCCGCTCAAAGAAAAACGAACCCTTGGTATATAGACAGTGGATTCTCCAAACACATGACGGGAGACAAAGGAAAGTTTCTATCTCTAAGTGAAATAAAATAAGGAAACGTAACCTTTGGAAATGATGCTCCAGGGAAAATAAAGGGCAAAGGGATGGTGAGCTTAAGTAATGGAAAAGGAAAAGCCCAAGATGTTCTACTTGTGGATGGGTTGAAACATAATCTGCTCAGTGTAATTCAAATGTGTGCCAGAGGATGCGAAGTGTTGTTCACGTCCAAGGACTGCAAGATAAAGTTTGTAAACTCAGGACAAGTGGTGGCCAAAGGCATAAGGATGGAAAATAATGTATATGTGCTGAAAGAAAATAGAGAAGAATGTCATCTAAGAAAACATGATGAAATCTGGTTATGGCATAGGAGACTTGGACATCTAAACTTTGACCACTTAATCAAACTCAAAAACCTTGAGGCAGTAAAAGATATTATGAGAATATCAAAGCCCCAAGATTCAATGTGTAAACCCTGTCAAGTAGGGAAGCAAAATAGGACACAGTTTAAGTCCAAGAGCTTTACTTCAACAGAGAAACCACTCCAACTAGTTCATATGGATTTATGTGGACCATCAAGACAGGAAGGCACATGGAAAGAAAACTACTTCATGCTGATTATCGATGATTACTCCAGACTTACTTGGGTTGCCTTTCTCAAAGAAAAAGTTGAATCATTTGATAAGTTTAAAGTATTTAAGGCTTTAACAAAGACTCAAATAGGCAAGATGTTAAATGTAGTAAGATCAGATCGGGGAGGAGAGTTTATGTCAAGAGACTTCAAGGAATTCTGCGATGAGCATGGGATCAAGAGAGAATACACAATCCCAAGAACTCCACAACAAAATGAAGTTGTTGAGAGGCAAAACAGAACAGTGCAGGAAATGGCCAGGTCAATGATGAATGAGAAGAACATTGGTCAAGCCTACTGGGTAGAAGCAATACACACATCAGTCCATGTGCTTAACAAAGCCCACCTTAGACCACAAAGTGACAAGACACCTTATGAATGATGGTTTGGAAGACCTGCCTCAATCAAACACTTCAGAGTCTTTGGGAGTAAATGCTACATAAAGAATAATGATGAGAACCTCGGAAAATATGATGACAGGGCTGATGAAGGTATCTTCTTAGGGTATGCTACAAACAATAAAGGATATAGATGCTATAATAAGAGGCTGCATAAAATGGTTGACTGTATTGATGTAAAAATTGATGAAGGAATCCCAGCAAGAGAGGTGTACAGTAATGAGTCTTCTACAGAAGACACAACTAAAGATGAAGATGAAAAGGTCCAAGAATCCAAAAACGAAGACTCTGAATCAGATGAAGACTCAGACACTCAGATAGAATCAAATCAACAGTCAACTACAAATTCCTCCTCCAGAATCATTCAAAAGAATCATCTTGCAAGTCAGATAATTGGAGAAAAAGACAAAGGTGTACAAACCAGGAGAAAGCTAATCAAAAACACTGAAAAATCTCATATAGCTTTCATATCCATGCTGGAACCCAAGAATTTTAATGAAGCCAACAAAGATGACCACTGGGTTAAAGCAATGAATGATGAACTTGAAAAAATTGAGAAAAACAATACGTGGGAGTTGGTTCATAGACCTGAAGGAAAAAATGTCATTGGCTCTAAATGGATCTTTAAGAATAAGTTGAATGAGCAAGGACAAGTTGTTAGGAAAAAAACAAGGTTAGTCTGTAAAGGATATGCTCAGATAGAAGGACTGGATTATGATGAAAAATTTGCACCCGTAGCAAGATTAGAAGCTATCAGAATGTTTCTTGCCTATGCTTGTCATAAAAGGTTTAAAGTCTATCAAATGGATGTCAAGTCTGCTTTTCTAAATGGAGATTTAAGCGAAGAAGTCTATATGGAACAACCAGAGGGTTTTGAACTATCTGATAGCCCTGACTTAGTATGCAAGCTGAAGAAATATTTATATGGGCTAAAATAAGCCCCTTGAGCCTGGTATCATAGACTGGATACGTATCTCAAAGAAAAAGGGTTCAAGAGAGGAATAGTTGACATCAATCTGTATATTAAATCAGAGGATAATAATTTGCTCATCGTATTGGTCTATGTAGATGACATCATCTTCGGATGTACTAAGGATCCATTTGTACAATGGTTTTCTTCTGCCATGGAATCAAAATTTGAAATGTCTATGATAGGAGAACTGTCATTTTTTCTTGGTCTACAAATTAATTAGAGGACTGAAGGGATGTTCATCTCTCAAGAAAAATATCTAAGAGAAATGTTGAAAAGGTTTCAAATGGAAGATTATAAACCTGTGGGTACACCTATGGTTACTGGATGTAAATTAAGCAAGGATGATGACTCACCTGATGTTGATCAAAGCTCATATAGATCAATGATTGGCAGCCTGCTGTACATCACAACATCTCGCCCAGACATAATGCATGTTGTTGGAATGGTAGGAAGATATCAGGCTGCACCTAAACATAGTCATTTGCAAGCTATCAAAAGGATATTCAAGTATTTGAAAGAAACCATGACTTATGGTCTGTGGTATCCCAGAAATCAAAATTTTCAGCTAACTGCTTATTCAGATGCAGATTGGGAAACTGTGTTGATGAGAGAAAAAGCACCAGTGGAGGAGCATTCTTCCTGGGTGACTCTTTAGTAGCCTGGCTTTGTAAAAAGAAATGTTCCATTTCTTTATCAACCACAGAGGCATAGTACATTGCTGCTGCTACCTGTTGCACTCAGGTATTATGGATGATTTAGACACTTGCAGACTTGGAGGTAAAATACACTACACCGATCCCGATTCATTGTGATAACACTAGTGCCATCAGTGTGTCTAAAAATCCTGTATTCCACTCCAAGACCAAGCATATTCCCATAAAATATCATTTTCTAAGAGAGCAGGTCACCAATCAAATTGTTCAGGTCCATTACATTCCAACCACAGAACAAATTGCAGACATTTTTACTAAACCTCTAGCCAAGACAACATTTGAATATCTCAGACAGAAGCTGGGTGTTATCCCATCTCACATCTAAGAAAGTCCATCCTGTTAGGGGGAGTCTTGTATTGATTTCATATCTGATACCTCATAAAAATATGACAACAACTCAGGGGGAGCATGTTTTCTTTGACATTGATGTCAAAGGGGGAGAAAAGGAGTGGTCCGGATCGGATGTTACAGTTGGAGGTCCAAATAGATTAGCACAACTGTTCAGGGTTTCCATCAATGCCAAAGGGGGAGATTATTGGAAGGTTTACAGTTGGGAGTGAGCTTGTCATTGATGGAAAGAACAACAACGACAAAGATAAGCATGATTAGCAGCGTAGTGATAATGGAAGAGGAGAAGCAACAATGAACGTTGGATCTTATTCAGAATCCCTGATGACCATCAGATATGAATTCAGAGAGGAGTAGTACGCAGTAGACGAGAATAGATCTCTGGCATTCGATCTAAGCACGGGGTCCATCCATTGTTGGATCAGGGAGAACCTGCACGTTCATTAAAGAGCAAGGAGAAGAGGGTATACAAGATCCTGAAATAAGGAGGATCGTCCATCTTCGGGCAGGACACATGGTCACAGATCAACATTCCGCTGACTAAAAAGTCAAAAGAAGGAAGTGCTGTATCCTTCCAACTCATGAAATGCGAAATGGAAAAATAACCTGAAACGTTGGATCTAGGATTGATCGGGGATGGATGCGTGGTGAAAGATCAGAGCACCACAAAGACTCCATTTCAAAGTTTCAAAGATCGGGAAATCCAAAGGAAAGAGGTTCAAATTCACGATATGCGAAATCGCGAAACAATCTCGGAGCTTCGCCTATCATGACTTGGAGTGACGAGAACCTCCATCATAGGAATTGTGAGATGCGAATTCACGATAAGATTTGGACCATCAATTCACCAAGAACATGAACCATCGATCTGAGCTCCATCTAAGAGCTTCTCCTATCGCGACTTGGAGTGACGAGAACCTCCATCACAGGAATCGCAAGGTGCGAATTCACGATAAGATTTGGACCGTCAATTCACCAAGAACGTGGACTGACGATCTGAGCTCCATATTGGAGTTTCACCTATCGCAACTTGGAGTGACGAGAACCTCCATCTAAGGAACAGTGAGATGCGAGATCGCGAAAAGATCTGGACTGTTGATTCATCGAGATCATGGAATGTCAATCAGGTTCGATGAAGATCATGAGTTCGAAGAGCCTTTTAGCGCAACCTGTGGTCACCGCGTGTGGTCACATGGAGGAAGGACCTAGTGCAGATGAGATCCGCCTCGGAATTTTGGGGATTGCATCTGGGAGTGTCGAGACACTGGATCATATGAATGCCGAAATACCGAAAAGGTGAATTGTTGCTGTAACCGGTGGTCACCGCCTGTGGTCACGTAGAGGAGGGAGCTAGAGTAGCCAAGCTCCTTTTCAGAGCTCGTGACATGGAGAGTCAAGATGTCTCATCGTAGAATCTTCGAATTGTGAAAGTGTGAAACAGGTAAATAACGACAATACCCTTAAGAGTTAATCCAACAGTGTAGGTGAATTTGAGCATAATCGGAGGGCTAATCTTGCTCCTCACAGTGTAACTGCTAGAAACCATTGATGGTTTCTGCCAGAGGAGCTGAAGAGTCTCTGGGAATCTTCCAATGGGATGAAGATAGGTCATAGGGGCGATTGATAGCTGGAAGAGGGTTGGAGCCTGTAGCTGAAAGAGAGAGGGTGAGATCGTCTGTAACAGAGAAGACAAAGAGTCTCAATTGCCAGAGAGAAAAAGGAATCTCGGTATAACACCTAGTGATGATAGACACATGGGTTGAATCGCCAGAGGATCTGAAGAGTCTCTAGGATTCTACCAGTGAATGAAGAATATTCTTAGAGGGGATTGACATATGGATGAGTGTTGAAGTCTGTAAATGAAACAGAAGGCATAAGCTCGACTATGCCAGAGAAGACGAGGAGTCTCAACTACCAAAGAGGCTCAGGAATCTCAGCAGAACACCCAGTGATGTTGGATGCGTGGTGGGAACCACCAGAGAGGCTGAAGAGTTGCGATGATCAGGTAGATCACTCGAGAGGTGAAGGATATCAGTGCGGTGTGAGTATGCACAGGTATTGCATGCATTGCATGCACAAGGTGCACATAAGCTATAAGTACACAGTACAAAGAAGAGATGCAGTTGTCGTTGCTGAGGTGAAGTAATGCATGCGTAAAGAAGTAAAGGGGTGGTGCAACAGCTAAAATGGAGAGGCAACAAAAGGTGCATTGAATGGGAATAGCACATAGAGCACAAAAAGTAGAAGAACAGAATGGGCAGCGGATGCATGTAGGAAGACAGTGAGGAAGACTGAGTAGAAAATCTTGTAGAACAGTGATGGGACTGGTAAGCTGTTATTGAACACTACATCACTGTAATAGGTTTCAGTATTTCATAATCATAAACTAGGGTGGTAGGGAGGTGCTAGGGAGGATTGGTGTCCTCAGAGGTTCAAGTGGGTGCTTGAACACAAGGAGTTGTAGCTTCCTTCTAGTTGGTGCTAGAGAAACCAGGGAGTTGGTGCTAGAGAAACCAGGGAGTTGGTGCTTCCTTCTAGTGGGTGCTAGAAAAAACAGAGAGTTGGTTCTCTCAGCAAGTTGCAGCTTGCAAAAACAGAGGTAGTAGCCTCACAATGAGTTGGTGCTGATATGTATGATAATGTAAAGAATGTAAATAATACTTATCATATAAAGAAGAAGAGGTTTTTATCCTGTATGGGTTTCCTCGAGAAATATCTGTCTCTGTGTTTCTCATATATGTGACTGATGTTGAATGTGCCATTGTTTATTTCCCTGCATTATTGTGATCATCATTGAGTAACTTATAAAGATCTTAAAAGAATCATAATTGTTTAAGCATGGTAACAACTGATTCACCCTCCCCCCTCTCAATTGTCCAACATGGAGGCCAGTCTCTAAGGGTTTAAGAGGCTAACCCGCCGGGATATTGAACAAGTCTGCTGGCAGTGGGTACTGACCTGTGGTATGACTAGGTAAACCCACCGGAGTACTGAACAGGTTTGCTGGCAGCGGGGCATTCTACCTAGCAAGGATGGTAATCTGCCAAAAATAAATAATAAATTTAAACTTGTCCTGATGTACGACATTACTTGCAGACAAATATGACATGAAGTATGTGTGGTTAAGCTAAGGTTAATCAATCTCATACACTTGCCATTGGGAAATAACTCTAAGACTATCTTAAAACTCTCTTTCCTATCTCTTCTTATCTATATATAGGATCTCTTATCCTCTAGGTGGGGCCATCTTCTAACCGTCTCTAACCGTCTCGTCAGACCAATCTGTGAAATTTTATCTTTACACTTGACATACTATAAATCTTCAGCTATTGGGGGATACTGACCTCTTTTTCTATACTTTTGATTGTGAGGTGTCACAATATTTAGTTGTGGGGAAGGGGTTCATGAGTTGACAAATGATCATTGCCTAAGAGAAATAAATCTTTGCAAGAGTTTTTGTATTATTACCATGATACAAGTTATTACATTAATAGTCATTTTATTTTTAGAGTGCTAAACTCTTGTGTGCTATAAATTATTGAACATATGCCTAACAGACCAAATCACTTTTAACGGTTTATCTTTGATTACAAGTTGTACATTGTAGGTTTGACAAAACATGTTTTTACTTGCTATAACCTGTTCATTGTAGGTTTGACATTATATGTCATATGCAATAGGGTTGAGTGAGAATGACGACAAAATAAACAATAAGGGAACATTTTTCCTCTACTCATTTACCACTGTGATTGGAAAAAACACTTCAAATTTGTAGGCTATCCATTACAGGAAGTGAAAATGTATTTAACACAGAGGTACTAGATGAAGTACCATATGAGGTACCATATGAAATGCCATATGAGGTGCCGAATGAAGTGCCATGTGAATTACACACTAGTAACTGTCCTAGATTACAGGTAACCAAAACTCAATTACATTCAATTGAATTAGTTGCAGACATTGATTGTAGATGCTTCATATGTTTATGATCAAATGTCCAAGTCAAAAGACTTGGACATTAATCTAACCACACATCATTACATTGCTCCAAAATGAGTCGTCAAATTCGAATTATCCACACATCGAAGCCCATGCACACATGTGTGCAACCTACTCCACTATAGGTGCATTCAAAATCGGGCTGGGCAACCATTATCTCCATTCTCCCTTTCCATTTCTCTCCCCCTTGTTAAGAAATCGCGCCCAACCTTTTCCATTTCGTCCCCTGTTCAAAACGCATTCGGGCCGTGCCCAATTCGTGCAATCTCTTGGCTCAATTGCACCCTTTCCTGGTGAATTTTTCCTCTGCCACAATGCCCAGGAGGTACGAACCCTCTTCCTATGCGAACTTGTTTTCATTTCCCGAATTTGCACAGTGTAGGGAGGTGTTTTTGCACACAGGTTGGGGGGCATTTTTATATAACTTGTAGGGCCACGATGACGACCTCTCCATGAAATTTTCCCTTGGTTTTGATGTTAAGACAAAACATGTAGGGTCTCTTACCTTTGAAGTATCAGAAGAGTCCATTACTGCAACTACAAATCTCCCAAGAATGGGAGATAGATTGCTCAAAAACCACCAATTGCCGCACTCAAGTTATAACAGGGTGTTTAAGCCCGAATTCGAGAACAGTTCAAGAGAAAAAGGATATTTTAGGGAGTGGATAAAGGTGGAATTTATCAACTCCCTCATCGTCATCACAAGGTTGATTACCTACAAAGGTAGATACTCCACTTTCAAAGCTTGTCATTTTAGATTGCTGGCTCATTTTCTAGTCAACAAACCTTTGAATTTCCCTTTCTATTTTCTCAAAAGCTTGGAGAAGATGTCCTCTCAAGTGAGTAAGAATGTGACTAACCCCCACAATAGTCTCTTTCACCATGGCTTGATCAAATTCCTTGCTCTAGCTGAACTAGAGAAACAGGGGCAAACTTGGGATGCCTTTATATACCAATTTGCAAACCCTCACTTTGTAGTTAAGACCGGCAAAAATCCACTTAGCCTAAAAAATATCTCTCCATCCAAGCCTCGCTCTCCAAGAAATCCAAACCCCCTTGCAAAAACCATCTCTTTGCTGGAACAACACAAAAAGCTTGTTGATATCCCTACTTCTTCATCGGGTAAAAAGACCAAGAGCAAGGACCAAAATAAGCCTATTGTTAACCCCCCAATGCCTTCAATCTCTCTTGATACAACACCTAAAAAGATCCAAGAAGTAATCCAACAAGAGTTTCCCATCGTTCCCACAAATAGAAGGGGAGCCAATCGATTTGGTAAAGGACCCTTTCAGAAAAATACTCGGAGTACAAGAACCAAACCATATGCAAAACCCATGCCTACTTCGGATCCTATCCAAGTGTCCTCCGACCTTGAGAGCCCTCACAAGAAACTTAGGGAATTTTCTGTAGATGGATTAGAGCCACTAAGGAAGACAAAATAAGAGCCTACCTCTCCTTACCAATCTCCCATTACTCCTACTTTACCCATGCCTACTCTAGATCCTAAAACTAATAGATTGTCCACATCCCTCAAAGGATCTAATCCTTCCTCAGAGATCACTGATTCTGCCCCAACCATAGAGAAGCTACAAGAAGAAAACCATCAGCTTCTCCAACAATTGGAAGAGAGGAAGACAACACCTTCATCATGGTAACGCAGTCCTTCAGGAAAAAGTTAACTCCCTTCAATGGTTGGTTGATGAGATGACCAAATATAACTGCAACCTCAGAGCACAGCTCAAGCAACACAAGAGACACAAGGCTAAGTCTTCACATCAAGAAAGAAAAACTTCCAAAGCTGATCCTCCTCAGCAATCCTAGTCACAAGCGGTAACTTCTTTTTGTTTGTAGTGGGACCTGCAAAATCATAGGTGTGGGGGTAATGTTGGGCCTGAGATATGATCAATTTATGACAGTTATTAGACACCTTTTTCCGAATGTACATATGTGTTTTTCACGTTTTGAAGGAGTTTTTTGAAGAATTTTATGCTAAAACAGTATGATCGACACTAGGTACATATGATTCATGTTTAATGATTATATTGAGTATAATTCATCATGTTTTTATGCTTCCAAGGATTTGATTCACGTTTTTTGGTGTCGCGGGGTGAAAACGCACCACGTTTCTGCTTCCGGCACTCCTTCCAACATTTGTTCCGGTACCCGATCCAACACTGCATCTTGCACAAAAACGGAGGGCAACTTGGCGGTTATGGTATTGGTGGCCAGCAATGGGTGAATTGGGAACGTGGGTTTTGTTCATGCTTTCCCCCTCCAGCTACTGAACTTTCGACAACTCAATTTTAGTTGTTCAAGAGGGCGATTATTGGCTCACTCTATTTTAGTAGTTAGGGCATCATTTAATGAAAATTGTCGAATTTAGAAGTGCTTCGACCCTCTTGTGGTCGACCACTTGGTCTGTAAACATTATAAATACCACCTAGGTGGTCAAATAATTGTTAAGTAGTAGAAGCATCAATGTGATAGATAAAAATATGATTTTACTCTGTTTTGCTATTTTACATTGCCAGATTATATAAGAACTGTGTTTTTGAGTTTTCACTGTGAATTTGAATTGCTGAGTTCATGGTGTGATTTTAGAAAGTGACTACGACTTGCTGGGGGGCCCACCAACAGTCTGGTAACTGTTCTTTAGTTATTTTATGCATTTTATAGTTTAGTTGTTCTCTTTATTTCCTGTACATGCATTTTTATTGTGTTAATTAGTTTGTTGTTATAGTTTAATTGCTTTGATTCTCTTTTGCAGGTTAGTATGACGGATTGTGTTAGCATGCATTGATCTTGTAGTTAGGAATGGATTTGCAAATCCCTAGAACAACCCCATGTGCAATTAGATATTAGATTATGTCTTTATTTATGATTTTAGAGTTAAATTTAAAAACAAAGTTTTAAATAGAATAGAACAGAGTTTTAATTTGGGTTTTCTTTGACAAGGATTTGATGGATGGATAGAGTTAATTTTAGTTTTTAATGATAGATTGATTATTTCAATTTTATATAGATCTTTCTTACTTAGTTGTTGGCTAATACATTTGGTAGTTTACTTTTTAATGTCATTTTCTTATTACAGTTTGAATTGTTATAATAGATATAGCATAGTTTCATTTATGTAATTTCTTTCCTAGAGTTAAGTTGCAATTGTATTTCTTAGTTAATAGTTGAGTTCAAGTATGAATTTTTCTTACATAGTATAGAAGTACAATGATGATCTCGTTATATTGTTGATGGTTAATAAATGAATATGCAGGGTAATTGACAATTGTTTTTGTCATGGCTAAATTCTCATTGGATTGTTTAATCCATACCTTTGACTTTGCTATTGAGATCAGTGTTGAGCTTATACCACTTGAATTATCCTTTGTTGTCAAGTGCCATAGAGATATCATACGACACTGGAGACATTCACACAACCACCAACACTATACTTGAGTTTTCATAGGTTAAAAGATAGTTTTCCTGTTTTCATAGGTTAAAGGATAGTTTTCTTGCTTTCATAGGTTAAAAGATCTAGTTTCCTGCTTTCATAGATCATAAGATATAGTTTCTTGCTTTCATAGCTTAGAAAATAGTTTTATTGCCGCTGTAGGATAGATAGTCTTTTGCTTTGATAGGTTAGAGAACAATTTGATTATCATAGATTAAGAATTAGTTGTTAGTTCTTCTTGCTTTCAATTAAATAGATTTCCTTTCATGAATTAGAAATAGTTTTGAATTAAGAATCTAGTTCACTTGCCTCTTAGGCTAGATAGTTGTTCAATGAGAAGTTTTAATTTGATTACTTGCAGTAGAAGTTATCTTAGAGTAGTTAGTTGTCTATTTGCTTTAATAGGTTAGCTAGTTGTTTTGCTTACTTGTCTATCTGCTTTAATAGGTTAGTTAGTTGTCTTTGCTTACTTGTTTTCTTGCTTTAGTAGAATAGTTGCTTGCTTGTTTATTTAATCGCTTTATAGGGTAGTTGATCATTGAATGTAGGTTGGAAAGTTAAAATATTTTGATTTGGTTATTTGCTTATTTTTATGCTTAAATAGTTTCTTATTACTTATTGTTGAACTAGTTTGCTTCAAGTAGGGTTTTTGCTTGTCTTCTTAGAACTATCCATCGATCCTTGGCCCAAAAATACTTAGGTTACATAGTTTCAAGTTGCTTAGTAGGGTTTGTTCATTATATATCTTTGCTTGAGTAGATTAGCCTTAGATAGCCACTTCCTTAGTTAGAGTATACTACTACCGGCCCTTCTACCTTTGGCATATATTTTTGTACAACTCTAATTTTACTTACCCCGGCTTGACCATTTAATTGAGGTTTTTTAGTGTGTTTTTAGTGCATATATAACACCCATCAGCCCCCTTCCCATGTCCCCATAAAATTTCATGGGGACAATGGGAAGGGGCGATGCAGGGAATCATCCCCCCTCCTCCTTCCCAAAAGCCATGAATTATTTTGACACAGGGAGGGGGCAATGCCAGGCATCACCCTCCCTCCCCAAAACAGATGAATTAAATAATTCGTGGGTTTTGGGTAGGGGTGTTACACATTATTTTCATCATCCCTATGATCGTTAATGATGTAAACCTATCTGTTGCCTTCAGAGGGGTCAGTGGCCTAAGTTCCTGAAGAAAGAAGAGAGAAGAACTTTTCCTGAGAAAACAAGTTGCATTCTCCTTTATAAAAACCCTATTAAAGAGGATGTTCGCAGGTTGCTATATAGGCAGGGTGTGAGAATGCCTAATTCTCGTAGGCTGCACCATAGCTGGGTTGCGAGAGGTTCACAAGTTGCTCTATAAGCAGGGTGCGAGAATGCTCATACGTGGGAAAAACAAGCATCTTCTCGATGCTTCTAGAAGGAGAAACTTCCATGGCGAGGTGGCATCCGAATGGTTTGGATCTTACTCACTTTCATGATTTAGTGGGATCATCCTAACCTCCTCACCTTATCCCCTTCAACCTATAAAAGGAGAGGAGCTCTCATGGAGAAAGTTAGCTTTGGAGCTTTTTGGATTGGCTTGGATGAGATTAGCTTTGTAGCTTTTGGAGCTTGGATTGGTTTGTTAACTTGGCTAGATGAGACATTTTTTCAAGATAGATTGTAAATATTATCAGATCTATGCTCTCATAATTCTTGGATTGGAAGTGTGTGGGGAATGAAGGACAGTTGGAAGGGACCTTACAACATCAAGGCCATGTTTGTAATCTCTCTTTCACATTTAATATGATACAGTAATATGCTTCTTTCCTATAAAGCTTGTTGTGTTTTATTGTATGATTCCTTGATCACATACATAGGTTTATATTGAGTTTATGCTATTAATATCACTTTGGTTGGTTGTGCTCTTTTGCAGGTTCATCATTGTATGAGCGTTGGAATGGAGCTAGGATAGTGATGGCTAGAGGAAGTGGTGTTTAAACGGTATGTCACCTATCCCTCTTTGGTTAGTGAATTCAATATTTAAAAACTTAAGGAAAGCGTCATGTTCTGGTGTGTTTTGTTCTAGATCTAGGTGGATCTAGGGAGATCAGTTAGTGTCCGCACCTACCGATTTATCCTATAACAAAATTGGCGACTCCACTGGGGAGACAGATTGTTTCATAGCTAGTCTAGTTTCCCTTGATTTGATTCTTGATTTCTTGTCTCTGAGTCTGTGGGAGATCCATCCAGACTCTCTGGATCTAAAAGTTCACTTAGACTCTTTTGTCCTTTTCCAAATTCTCTTTGATTTCAAGAATTCTCGCACTGTACTGGTCTACAGCCTGTGAAAACCTCTTAGTTTCGCACCCTATTATGTAATCCAGTGCGACATGTTCGCACCCTACCTGTGTCCAACCTACGAACTCCACTGATTTTCGCACTGCACCCTATAGCTAGGCTGCGAACCCATTTGAAATTTTTGTTTGGAATTAGGCTTTCCTATCTTTTGATGCCCATTTTTTCTTTGATCAGTTGGATTGAACTTTTGGAGCCTATATTGATCTGTTTATAGTCTGCTTGACATTCTTTGAGTTGCTTTTACCCATCTTTTATTTGCTTGGTTTTGAAGGATTAGTCTCTTGCTTTGAGTGTCTTTCAATTCCAAAGCCTTTTTTTTTCTTTAGAATTGTTTAGGGAAAGATCATATTTCTTCTGAATAGTTCGCTTTAAAAGAAAACTTTTAGTTTGGGTTTCTTTGTTTTAAGAAAGTTCATTATTTCTTTTAGTGAAATTTTTGAAACAAAAAGATTTAATTTCTTGCTTTATATTGGATTGGGGGCATCCTTGCATTTGAAGTAGCGGAATTGCATGATTCTTGGCATTTTTTTTATCTTAAATTATGAAAAATTTTCCCCCTCATGGTGGGGGGGGGCCATGAATCATGCATTGGTGTACAGTCTTTTTTTCTTATTTCTTGAGAATATTGATATTGATGAGTTTTAAGATTTTGGGACATTGTGCATCTGGGAATGATAAATGTTTTCTCCTGCTCGTAGCATAGATTTCATCGAAATGAAAATATTGCATATTCATCTCTTTGCATAAATTTCGAGTTGGTCAAAACACCAGATTGTCCACGCCATTTTCCTCTTGCGTAACAACAACCATAAAATAAAGTGCTTTAAAAACTGATCAGACATTTTTTATACTTTCTGGTAGCAAACCTACATTAGATTAGTTGTAGGGCTTTGGAATAGGTGTGAAAGATATCTTTCCAAAGTTGCAAACAAACATAGAATCTTGAGTTAGGGAGTGGTTAAATCCACTTATTACATTTTGTCCTGGGAAGCCCTTCTAACACAAGGGTCAATCACGAGGTCACATTGAGACTAGTAGAGTTACTCACCCTACTTTGTTGGTATTGGTGTAGAGGTTGTGTGTATTATGGGGGTCACTTGAGAGGTATACCCACAATGATGAGTGGAATCCTTTCAAGTTGATTTCGGGCTAGATACCATGCCCTTGCATGTGGATCGGACTGTCGACTGTTTCCCCAGGCATCACTGTAGTGATTGGTAACCTTAGTGGCCTATCTCTTTAGGGTCTTTACACAAGGTGACTGTGGAGGGGCAAGTATTCACAGTACCTGGAATCGACGTTGGCCAAACTCACTCGGGCTCCTTGGAGGGTATACCCACGTTTATGTGTGGGAGCTTGCACCAGGGTGTAAGTCTGTTAAGCAGATCATCAACGTAAATTTTCCACCCGCTCTATATCAACCCCTTCTTACTTTGTTACCATGACGTTGGATTTCATCACCAACTAGTGCATTCATTGTGAGAAGGTTTTGTCTACTTGCTTGTTTGCTTACTAGATTTTTAATGTGTGCTGTTTGTTTTCCCTAGTGGACTGTAGATTGGATCTTTATTTTTATGGTGTCAGTTCCTGGAATGACCAATGAAGGAACTCCTTTTCCAGGGGAACCTTTTGTTTTTCCTTCTTACGGAAACGTTGGTCCTTCTCATATTGCTACTTTGAGCCTTCCAGGTCTCACAATTGGATTACCGGTATGGTTGTTTTCCACTCAGGTAATCTCGAATGTAGTTAGTTCTTTAGTCATAAGCACTTCCTCCCAAGAGAATCAACCTCATGTTGATCCTTCACCTTCTTCACCAGTAAGGTCTTCTTCACCTTCTTCGCTTTCAAGGTTGCCTTCCGTTTCATCTTCTTCGTCGAGTGAAAGTTCTGAAGCTAGTAACCTGATGAATTAGAAGAAGAAGAAAATAAAGATTAAGAAGAAGAAAGATAAGAAAGGGTCAAAACCTCCAACCACTATCAAACATGTTGGAAAACAACCAGTTACTATTAATTGTGTTGGGAGTGTTGATGATGTCAAGATCACCCAAACAACTTGTAAGCCCAAGTACCCTTGCAGGCTTTGTAAGGGTAGCCATCTTCTTAAGGATTTCCCTAGTCTATACAAGGTTATATAAGTATGGTCTACATGCCCTGACCAACCCATGTCATCAACCTCTGAACAATATGTTGATGACCTCTCGTCAACTAGTCACGATACCATTGGGAAGAAGAAAAGTAGAGTCAAGTTCTTGTGTATGTTATGCAAAGGGATCCATCTAACTCACCTTTGCCCTCGTATGGACAAAGCCTTGAAATTCCTGGAAGACATGACTGTTTCATAGCCTCAACTTCCAATTTCTTATCACAAGCTTTCTCTCAACCCACCTGTAGTTGATGAAATTCTCAATCCGGTTCCCTCACCGGTCATTCTGGTTGATCAAGTGGTCAATCTGGTCACGTTCTTGGTTAACTGGTAGACCAAGTGGTCGATCCGATCCCATCCTCGGTTGATCCCATTCTTCTGTTAGAGAGTGAAAACCAAGTAGTCGATCCTTTTCCAAGCGTCGATCCCATTCTCCCCTTGGAGAATGCAACCCAAGTGGTCGATCCGACCTCGTCATTGGTCGATCCTACTCTCTCGCTTGAGAGTAAACCAAATACTACCCACATTTTTCTCGTTGATACAGATTTTGCCGTGTTGGGGGGTATTCCTCCTTCTCCCATGAAACCCCCTCTAAGTAATGAGGCCGTCCTTTTTAATTGGGGTGTGCTAACTGGACCTCGTCTTCCCTCTCACATTCATTTCCATATTATAGTACATGTTTGTGGTCGAGATGTTCCTTAGACACGGATAGATGAAGGTGCGTTCGTTAGTATTTTGTCCTCTATTGCTTGAAAAGATTTGGGTTATCCTCCACTTGCACCGGTTACGCAGAATCTGTTAGCTTTTAACAGAAGAACCAGTCAATCTTTAGGGACCCTTCCTCAGTTTCCTGTAACTTTGGGAGGGAAAACTGTCTTTATTGATGTCATGGTAGTCCAAGACCCCTTGGATTTCACTTTACTCCTTGGGCGAGATTATGTCTATGCCATGAAAGCTATTGTGTCTGCTCTTTTTCATGTGATGTATTTCCCTCATGATGGATGAGTTGTGACTGTTGATCAACTTTCATTCATTGACCCCAACTGGATTGCCTCCCTAAATGGTTCTTATATGCAGACAGTATCGCCCCCGCCACAGGTCAATTATGTAGCATTGTCACCCATGGTTTCAACTTCTGATGACTTAGATCCAGTAGTTGACATGGTGATCTCTTCGATAGGATTGTTAGAGCCTGATCTCTTTACTCCTGTCGTGACCCTCGACATGGTGTCTTTCCAGAGTGTTTTTCTTCCTTCCAGTGAAGACCTCTTGGAAGCCATGACCGAGTTTTATCCCTTGACATGGTGTCCTTCCGGAGCATTGTCCTCTTGGAATCCATGATCATGAAGACACCGAGGATAGTTTTTGCGTCTTTGAGGCAACCTTGTTAAAAAATGAAACCAGACTTGGGCATAGTTTTCTAATTTCAATCTCGCTAAAAAATGAAACCACTTACGAGGATAGTGTTTTCGTCTCTATTGCAACCTCGTTAAAAAATGAAACAGAGGTTAGGAGAATAGTTCTTGTTTCTGTGTCAAACTCATTAAAAAATGAAATAGTGGTCTAGGGATTATACCTAAAGTCACAAGCATAGTTCTTCTCATGTGTCTAGCTCATTAAAAAATGAAACAACTTCCCTCTCTCTGTTTGGGTCAAGTCCTACATATAGTATTTGAAGATTCATTTCATTCTCCTTTGCAGTTGGATGAAACGAAGCTTGGGGGGCAATGCTTTCAGCCTTTGGACTTCATGTTGAAGTTGAGATGCTAGCTTCTTAAGCTGGGGACTACGTACCAACCATGCGTTGGGAAGTCGCAAGCATAGTTTTCTATGGTTCAAGCTTTTGTAAAAATGAAACCACCTATCACAAGCATAGTTTTCTATGGTTCAAGCTTGTGTAAAAATGAAACCACCTATCGCAAGCATAGTTTTCTATGGTTCAAGCTTGTGTAAAAATGAAACGACCTACCTCAAGCGTAGTTTCCTCTGGTTCAAGCTTGGGTAAAAATGAAACCAGGCCCAAGCATAGTTTTTTTTTTTTTTTAAAGCTTGCATAAAAATGAAAACAATCCCGAGCTTAGTCTTTGTTCTTTCTCATGCTCGTTAATACATGAGAATAAGTTACCGAGCTTAGTATTTGTTCTTTCTCGTGCTCGTAAATCAATGAGAATGTAACCGAGTATACTTTTATCACTTTTTCGGACTCGTAAAGGTTATACGAAAAAGGAACCCACTAGAGTTCCCTTTAAGCTCTTTTTAAACTCTCTAAACATGAAAATATTGCTGAGCGATCTTGTTCTTTTCATGCTCATAAAAGTATTTGAAGAAAATGTTTGTTGAGTGATAGTTTATCTCTTTTTCGGTCTCATCAGACTACTTTACGAAAAAGGAACTGAGAGAGTTCTCTTTAATTTTTTTTCAGACTCTCTAAACATGAAAAACCCCCGAGTTTTCTTTCTTTGGACTCGTAAAACAAGCATCGAAAGGCCTATATGGGACTGAACCACTCCTTCCTAGGGTTTGTTAAACATACTCCGAGGGACTCATCCAAAGGATGAGCTTACATTACAAGCATATGTTATCCTCCTCAAGCTTGCGTAAAAATAAAGAGGTACTGCTAGAAATGGTGGGGGAAAAAATTGGGAGAGAAATATGTCTAAACTTGTATTCCATGGAAGAGTCGCTTTTGAACATGACACCCTTTCACTCGCCTTGTGTCTAGGTTGGAAAATTTACTTGTCTCCTAATCATACTCCTATAAGATTACAATTTGGTCTATGATCCTTGTTGTTGAGTCAGTATTTCCAAGATAGTTGTCGTGTCATCAATATGTTCAAAGAGAAACTCAACCCGGAAAGCCTTCTATTGCGTTGACCATTTCTACAATCTTTAATCCTTCTGTTAGGTCAGCCATCCTTGAGTTAGTCCTGAATCACTTGTTACTATGATCTACATCAAATCTTGTTACCTGTTTCGTGTCATTGATGTGGGATACATTAAGACCCTCCTGTGATGAGTATTTTCTTGTCGACTTCAACTCATTATCCAGGAATTAGACTTAGAAACTAATTGGTACCTTGGAAATTGCATGCCTCAATCGTAGGTTTCCTCGCTTTCGACAGTGGGTTTTCATTAGTGACCCCTAATCGAGAGATTTCGTCGAGTGTTCGACTTTAGCTCATTAATTCACATTCGTTGGATTGTACTAGTGTACCTTGGGAGTCATTGACATTAATGGTGATTTCCCTCGCACTTGTTAATGGTATACACTAATGACCGGTAATCAAGTGGTTTCTACCATGTTCAACTTCGACACATGTATTCACATGGTTAGATTCGTACGATAGAGTGGTGGAGATGAAGACCCTGGATATTTTCTGACAGATCCAGGTTGTGTTGGAGTATATTTAGTGTACTGTTACATAGATCCACATTGTATGTTTGGTGGCTATGTTCAAATTTGAGTCCTTAACACATATATCCATAGTGTATTTTTGATGGCTATGTTCAGATTTGAGTCATAACAACATGGATCCACAATGTATGTTTGGTGGCCATGACCTATCTTACTTGACATAGATCTTCACATGTAGAAATTTATGCTCTGAGTCATTTGTATTCTGAGTATGGGAATGCCTACCTCAGTGATGATGTGTTATTGTATTGTATTTACTTGTTTGTTGGCAAGTTTCCGACCGTCTGTTCCTTGTTCCCTACAAACACTCGGCAAAGTATTTCATCTATCACTCTGTTCTAACTTCATACTTTAGGGGGCTTTCTGTTACACATCATTTTTGTCATCCCTATGACCATTAATGATGTAAACCTATTTGTTTCCTTCAGAGGGGTCAGTGGCCTGAGTTCCTGAAGAAAGAAGAGAGAAGAACTTTTCCTGAGAAAACAAGTTTCATTCTCCTTTCTAAAAACCCTATTAAAGAGGATGTTCGCATGTTGCTATATAGGCAGGGTGTGAGAATGCCTGATTCTCGTAGGCTACACCATAGCTAGGTTGCGCGAGGTTCACAGGTTGCTCTATAAGCAGGGTGTGAGAATGCTCATACATGGGAAAAACGAGCATCTTCTCGATGCTTCTAGAAGGAGAAACTTCCATGGTGAGGTGGCATCCGAATGGTTTGGATCTTACTTGCTTTCATGATTTAGTGGGATCATCCTAACCTCCTCACCTTATCCTCTTCAACCTATAAAAGGAGAGGAGCTCTCATGGAGAAAGTTAGCTTTGGAGCTTTTTGGATTGGCTTGGATGAGATTAGCTTTGTAGCTTTTGGAGCTTGGATTGGATTGATCTTTGGAGATTATTAGCTTGGCTAGATGAGCCATTTTGTCAAGATAGATTGTGAATATTATCAGATCTATGCTCTCAGAATTCTTGGAGTGGAAGTGTGTGGGGAACGAAGGATAGTTGGAAGGGACCTTACAACATCAAGGCCATGGTTGTAATCTCTCTTTCACATTTAATATGATACAGTAATATGATTCTTTCCTATAAAGCTTGTTGTGTTTTATTGTATGATTCCTTGATCACATACATAGGTTTATATTGAGTTTATGTTATTACTATCACTTTGGTTGGTTGCATTCTTTTGCAGGTTCATCATTGTATGAGCGTTGGAACGGAGCTAGGATGGTGATGGTGAGAGTAAGCGGTGTCTAAACAATATGTCACCTATCCCTCTTTAGTTAGTGAATTCAATATTTAAAAACTTAAGGAAAGCGTCATGTTTTGGTCTAGATCTAGGTGCATCTAGGGAGATCAGTTAGTGTCCGCACCTACCAATTTATCCTATAACAAGGGGGAAGGGGGGGGGGATTCCATGCATTGCCTCTTCCTATTGTCCCCATGAAATTTCATGGTGACATGGGGAGGGGGTGATGCCCCACATTGCCCCCTCCCCATGAAAATTTGTATTTTTTTGTTTTTTTCTGGGTTGAATTTTAATGTTTTTTTTTAATTTATTTTTCAAAAATATTCTGTTAAAATTTGTTTTTGTTTAATTTTTTTTTAGAGTTGTAAAAAACCAAATTGTGTTTATTAATTTCTTTTTGTTTAATTTTTTTTTAAATTTTGTTTTTTTAGAATTAAAAAAAAATTCAAAATCTTTTTAATGTTAATTTTTCTTTGGAACTTTTTTTTTTTTAAATTGGACTATAACTTTGTTTTTTAATAAAAAAATGTGTTTTTTTGTTTTTTTAAAAGAACATGCTTGCGGAGTTTTTTTCTTCTCCATTTATTTATTTTTTATAAAAAAATAAAATTAATTTAATATATAATTTTTGAAGTAATGATTTAGGAATATTTTTTGAGGCTTTTATCTGTGATGGTAGAAGTTGTCTAGGCCATGATTTCAATTAGGTCATAATTTTAATTACAAAAAAAACTGATGCTACTAGGTAATATCACTTTGCGATTTAAGGGTAAACTTTAAGGGTTATGTCTGCAATGTATTGATTCTCAAGGTTGTGATTTCAAGCAAGTTGGATTTTTAACCACTCCCCAAAAAAGGGTGCTACTGGCAGCACCACTTTTTGATTCGGGGGTTGATTTTGGTGTTTTTGACCAAAAAATATAGAAATTTTGGGCCAGAGTTCTCGTTTAGAGGTCATAGTTCCCGTTAAGTTGGTAACTATGTTTAGTGCATTAGTTTCCCTTTAATGCACTATGTAGATAGTTTTCTTCAGAGGCTCAAAATAATCGAGTGTTCTCATGGGGAACACACAGTTGTTGATGTAAATGATTTGTCGTTGGGATCATGCTAGCCAGGAATTTAGGGTTGGTATTGATATGTGGTACCAACCCACCGAGGAAGATATTTATTTAATCACTAGGCTATCTTGGGGAGGGGGGGGGGGGATTTTCCCCATTTCCCTGATCCGTCACTTGGAATTGCGAGAGAGAAACAATTAGCATATGTGCAAATAATGTCAGTGAAACCATCATTGAACCTAGTCACTTCCAAGGTGTTGGGGGCCAGTTGCATTTACATTCATTCATTGCAAAGGAGATCAGGTACCTAACCCTTATGGTCATGACATTATCACCCTATAACTTTAATGGGTAGAGTTGGATTAGTTTCCCTCTAATGCACTATCTAGATATTTTATTTTAGAGGCCCAAACTGATTGAGTGGTCTTCCATTTTTAGTGATAGTTTTTTTTTTCTCTGGATCATTGTCGTGATGTGTTTGATAGGAGGATTGTCTTCACATTTGTCTTACAGTTATTTACTTAATTTTTTGAGAGGTTTTTGGTGACTCGACTGAAATTTCACCTCTTCCTCCTCCCTCTTAGGCTAATGACCACTGTATGTATGTGAATGTGGGGGAAAATGTTGTCTAAGAGGGGATAACTAGAGTGGTTGTGGAGGTCGGTGAATTTAGAGGAACTAGATTTGTTAGCTAGTGAGGACAATCACATCCTTGATCTTGTACAATACCCATACATAGAGATGGACCAATGAGAGTGTACAAACATCCTATTTAGTCATGATGATCCACCATATGGGAGAGGTAAATATTGTTATTATCTTTTAATTAATCTAGTTGTATAAAGTTTGTGTCTAATTTAATGCACATTTAATTGATTATAAGATTTTTTTAAAATTGTCTAATTATTGTTTTTTACTATTTTGCAGATGTTGGCATGTATGTTGGGGAGGTGCCTCTTAAACATGATGAGGGTATGGTTGAGGTTGATGAGACACCATAGGTGCAGAGAAATAGCATATTGCATACACTAGATTATAATTTTTGTCAACATATGATGTACTAGATATGTGCACTAATGTCTTACCACATAGTGGTGCTTGTACGAGCTCAAGAGATTGTGCAAGACCTTGAGATTTCATTGATATGGAAGAGTCTTCCTTGTGGTATGATGTTATTGATGTGACATGTTGTCGATTCCCTCAACCTAATAAAGAGGTTGAGGGATGGTCAATTTTCTTCATCAGATTTGTATTCTAAGGTCAATAATCCTCCACCTCCTCCACTACCACCATCTCCTCCTCCACTAGACCAACCACTAACCCTACATCCATTTCATTTTCTATTGATGTTGTAGATGATATGAACATATTGTGTGATATAGTTCTTGGTGGAGAGATATAACATATGCCACATTCTACATTATTATTTGGCTTGAGGTATTGATCCAGGTGGATATTGGTGGCCACCCACCTATTCCAACAGGCTCCTATTATCAGTTTTTAGTTCAACACATTCTTATGTAATTCTTTGTAATTGTGGGTTCTACACTTCTGGGGTTGTCTGAAGCCCTAAACATATTCTAGGTGGATACTGGTGGCCAACCACCTAATCCAACTGACTTATTTTGGAAGTTTTCATGTCAGCACATCTTTCTGTACTTCTAGGGCCGTTTTGGAGCCCTAAACAATGTTTTTTTGATTTGCAATAGTCAAACTATAGACATAGTCAAATTTTGATGACAAAATGTGTAGTTCTCGAAAATAACTTTCCAACGGGCTATCACACGCCTAAAACAAAGATTGTATGCAAAAGTTACGACCCCAGGAAGTTAGTGCACTAACTTGCCCAAATGAGGCCAACATGACTTTTGGCGTTTCATATCCTAGGGTTAGGTTTTTGGATGTCTAGGGATTTGGCATTCATGTTTATCATTAAAAATTCTTTCAGAGCCTCATTGTAATCATCTTATTGTGAATGAGCGTAGCTGTCACATCTCTTCTTAAAGATAAAGTTGCCACCATTCTAGCGAGTCTTACACTCTATATTTTTATAGTCTCTTTACAATTCTTTCATTAATAAAAATAAAGTATTGTTTTATTTCTCTGTTTCTGGCAATTTTCATGAGTATTTCATTGTAATATCTCTGCTTTCATTTCATTCCAAAAATAATACGAATTAGTGGTATCAGAGCAGGCTACTCTTGATCATTTTTCACCACATGTCCCCGATGAGGTCTGAGCATAGCTAGTTGGGTATCGAGCTTGTCTCTCTTAAGGACAATCACTCTTGCACGCCCAAGAAACCCTTGATGGTGGCAGAAAATAAAAACGGTGGAGCATAAGATTCTATTAACTTGTTTCTTGAGAAAGTTCTCACGCGACAAAGGGACGAAATGATGGAGAATTTTGCACACATCCTTCAACGCCCACCGATAGCAACATACACATCTTCATCAAGAGATCATTTTGGAGGAACCTCTCCCTTCAAGGTACAAGTTAATTTTGATATTCCCATATTTGAAGGTCAGATAGATGTAGATTCCCTAGAAAAATGGTTAAATCTATTAGAAGGTTATTTCTCTGTTCAAAATTGTTTCGATAGGGAAAAATAACCTTCACACTCCTCAAGGCTCTCCCCCATGTCAAACATTGGTGGGAAACTTACTGGGAGAAAAGTTCCATAGAGGAATTTGGAATATATGGGGCTCATCCCACTTGGGATTTTTTTGTGGATGCGGTCAAGGAACAATACTACCCTGTTGATAACTATGAAGACCAGTACATGAGATGGAACACACTGTGGCAAGAGAAGATCCAAACAGTGTCAGAGTTCAAAAATACTTTCCATACCTTGCTCACCAAGTTAGGTATCAAAGACTCCGAGCAACATTTGGTTTTGAAATACAATGGGGCTCTGCATAGGTACATCCAAACTGAAATGTATTTCCTAAACATCTCATCATTGGGAGTTGTCTATCGATATGCTGTCAAAATCGAGAAGAAATTTAGGCACAAGAACAAATAGGAATTCAGGCCTGCAAATCTGCAACAACCAAAGCATGGTAAAGACGACCCTAACCAACAACCTCTAGAAAACTAGTCTAATACACATGACAAGAAGGGTAAAGGAAAGACGAAGAATGACACTAGGAAGTGGTGTGACTTCCAAAAAATCCCCTGGCATAACACCGATGAATGTCACTCAAAACAGTCATTGGTGGTCGAGGTCAAAGACATAGAGATGAACCCTGATTCAGAATCTGATCCAGAAAATATTGAAAACAGATAGATCATCGATGCAGACCCCACTACTACTGTCTCTACTATAACAATTCAACCATAAGAACCAATAGATATTGAAGAAGGGGAGTGCCTCTTCAATTCACAAATGTGGGTGAAGGGGACCCCATTTCATTTCATTGTTGATAATGACAACCAAAAAACCTCATCTCAGAAAGGTCATCAAATAGTTAGGGTTTTCGACAACACCACACCCACAACCATACAACATTCGGTGGCTTCACCAGGGACGAGATATTTGTGTCAATGAATAATGTCGCTTATCCTATGACATCCAACCCTTCAAGGATGAGGTAGTGTGTGATGTTTCCCCTCTTGATGTTTGTGATATTGTTTTGGGCCAACCATATATGTGGAAACATCATGTTTTCTATGAGTCTAGACCCCGCAGTATCATTATTACTATGGGAGGTCATCTCTATAGGATACCAGAGGTAGTTTCGACTACTGTTCCACCAAAAAAGTGCCGCAAGGTAATCTCTCATATTGCAAAATTCATCCTCTTCACATTCTATTCAAAGGATGCACAGAAGACCACTATAACCACTGCAGCCTCAACACCTTCAATCCACGAAAAATAGTTTTCCAAAGAGAATGAAGATATTGTTTCTTCACCTACAATGGTGCCTACATAATTCCTCGTCAAACTAGAGACAACAGGTTGGTGGAACAGATTCAACCCTTCCAACAACAAGTTTGTGACAACCTTCCATAGACCAAGCAGCGTAATTTCTCCAACAAGGCACACAACTCACCAAGATTTAGATTCAGAAAAGACTTTCCCCTCTTCCCTAGGCACTCAACACAATGGAGACCATTACTTCCTAAGGGGAGAGGACTGATCCAGGTGGATATTGTTGGCCACCCACCTATTCCAACTAGCTCCTTTTGTCAGTTTTTTGCTCAACACGTTCTTCTGTACTTCTTTGTAATTGTGGGTTCTACACTTCTGGGGCTGTCTGAAGCCCTACACATCTTCTATGTGGAGACTGGTGGTCACCCACCTAATCCAACTGGATTATTTTGGAATTTTTCATGTCAACACGTCTTTTTGTACTTACAAGGTTGTTTTGGGGCCCTAAACAGTGTTTTTTTTGCATGCCACAATCAAACTGTAGACAAAATTAGAGTTTGATGACATAATGCGTAGTTCTTGAAAATACCTTTTCAACGAGCTATCACACACCTAAAACAAAGATCATATGCAAAAGTTATGACCCTGGGAAGTTAATGTACTAACTTACCAAAACGGGGCCCATATGACTTTTGGCGTTTCATCTCCTAGGGTTAGGTTCTTGGATATATAGGGTTTTGGCATTCATGTTTATCAATTAAAAGGCCTTTAGAGCCTCATTGTAATCATATTCTTGCAAATGAGTGTAGATGTCAGATCTCTTCTCAGAGAAAAAGATGTCGCCATTCTAGTGAGTCTTGCACTCTATATTTTTACAGTCTCTTTACAATTCTTTCATTAATAGAAATCAAGTATTGTTGTATTTCTCTATTTCTGGCAATTTTCATGAGTATTTCATTGTAATATCTCTGATTTCATTTTGTTCTGAAGATAACCTGGATCGGTGGTATCAAAGCAAGCTTCTCTTGATCATTTTTCATTGCATGTCCCCGACGAGGTACGAGTATAGCCAGTTGGGTCTCGAGATTGTCTCTCTTGAGAAAAATCACTCTCACACACCCAAGAAACCCTCGATGGCAGCAAGAAATAAAAACGAAGGAGCATAAGATTCTATTAACCTATTGCTTGAGCAAGCTCTCGTGCGACAGAGGGATGAAATGATGGAGAATTTTGCATACATCTTTCAACACTTGCAGATAGCAATAGGCGTATCTTCATCAAGCGGCCATTTTGGAGGAATCTCTCCCTTCAAGGTACAAGTTGATTTTTATATTCCCATATTTGAAGGTCAGATAGATGAAGATGGCATAGAAAAATGGTTAAATCTATTAGAAGGTTATTTCTCTGTTCAAAATTTTTTCGATAGGGAAAAGATTACCTTCGCACTCCTCAAGGCTCTCCCCCATGTCAAACATTGGTGGGAAACTTACTCGGAGCAAAGTTCCACAGAGGAATCTAGAATATATGGGGCCGAGCCCACTTGGGATTTTTTTGTGGATGCAGTTAAGGAACAATACTACCCTGTTGATAACTATGAATACCAATACATGAGATGGACCACACTACAACAAGAGAAGATCCAAACAGTGCCAGAGTTCACAAATACTTTCCATACCTTGTGCACCAAGCTGTGTATCAAAGACTCTAAGCGACATCTGGTTCTGAAATACCGTGTGGCTCTACATAGGTACATCCAAACTGAAATGGATTTCCTAAACATATCATCATTGGGAGATTCCTATCAATATGTTGTCAAAATCGAGTAGAAATTTAGGCACCAGAACAAATGGCAATTCGGTCCTGCAAATCTGCAACAACCGAATCATGGTAAAGATTGCCCTAACCAACAACCTCTAGACAACTACTCCAATACACAATATAACAAGGGTAAAGGAAAGACAAATAATGACATTGGGAAGTGGTGTGACTTTCACAAAATTCCCTGGAACAACACCGATGAATGTCACTCAAAGTATTCATTGGTGACCAATGTCAAAGACACAGAGCCGAAACCTGATTTAGAATCCGATATAGAAAATATTGAAAACAGGCAAATCATTGATGCATACCCCACTGCTACTGTCGCGACCACAACAATTCAACCAAAAGAACCAGTAGACCATGAAGAAGGGGAGCGCCTCTTCCATTCACATATGTGGGTGAAGGGGACCTCGTTGCATTTCATTGTTGATAACGATAGCTAGAAAAAACTCATCTTAGCTAAGGTCGTCAAATAGTTGGGGTTGTCGACAACACCACACCCACAACCATACAACATTTGGTGGCTTCACCAAGGATGAGATCTCTGTGTTGGTCAATAGTGTCGCCTATCCTAGGGAATCCAACCCTTCAAGGATGAGATAGTGTGTGATGTTTCCCCTCTTGATGTCTCTGATATTGTTTTGGGCCAACCATATATGTGGAAATGTCATGTTGTCTATGAGTCCAGACCTGTAATGCACCTGATCCCTGAGTGACTTTCCTAGGGATGGGGCATCAAAATTGCATTCTCCTTAAGTGATCAAATCCTTCATTCGGGGTTGCTACCACACTCTCCTCATCCAGATTTTTCTAACCACGGTCTCCATGCTCAAACCCGAGCTCAGAACCGACAGATATACCTTTCCGATGTTCTTTGGGCATTCATTGGTTGAGGTCCACATGGTGCCCACATGGATCCACCTCACATGTGCTATTTCCAAGTTCCTTCCCCCACGCTGTAAGACCATCCACCGTCCAATCCCATGGCTGGACTTTGTTGGTAAATATTTAACAAACAACGCATGCTTGTATGCTTGTCATTGATGGAAAGTACAACAATGAAGATGGCATGAGTACATAAAGTATGTAGTAGATGGGCATTATGAGAAGACACTGCAGAGAAGATTCGAATAAGCTCAGAAGAGATAGTGCAGAGGATTGTTGGTAGATCATTGATGGAAAAATCAGGGTAAGCAGAACAAAGTAAGATTAGGAGGAGAAGAAACATTTATGATCGTTGGATCCCATTTTAATTCCTGAAAGAAAGAGGACCGTCAGATCTGATTGTAGACAAGAAGAATGCACAAAAGAGGAGGACAGATCTCAGGCGTCAGATTTGAGCATAAGTTCCGACCATCGTTGGATCAGGGAGAACCTGCACGTTCATTAAAGTGCAAGGAGAAGTGGGCTCACAAAATCCCGAAGGAAGGAGGACCATCCATCTTCAGGCAGGACATGTGGCGAAAGATCATCATGTCGTTGACTGGAAAGTCAAAGGAATGGGGTTCCCTAACCTCTTGAATTTGCGATATGAAAAATCGCGAAACTATCTTAGCCGTCAGATCGAGGTTTGTTCTAGATTGTTGATCTAGCTCCATCTCGGAGTCTCGCCTAATGCGACTTGGAGTGATGAGAACCACCATCTAAGGAACAACGAGATGTGAGATCGTAAAAAAATCAAGATCGTCGGATCACCAAGAACGTGGACCATTGATCTGAGCTCCATCTTGGATCTTCTCCTATCACAACTTGGAGAGGCAAGAAACATAACCACCAAAATCGCGATATGCAAAATCGTGATTTAATTGCAGTCGTCAGATCAAGGTGTGATCTGGACCATTGATCTGACTCCATTTCAGAGTTTCACGAATTGCGACTTGGAGAGGCAAGAAACATAACCACAAGAACACCAAAATCGCGATATGATCTGAGCTGTTGAATAAAGATCAGATCTGAACCGTCGAATCATAGGACAAGTGGCAAGCAATTGGAATTTCGCTGACTTGGAGTCAACGGAGCATGGTGTGGAAACTCGCGATATGAAGCACCTTTTTGGCACAGCCTATGGTCACCGCTGGTGGTCACGAGAAGGGAAGGAGTCAGTTTAGATAAGCTCCATTTCGGAGTTTCGGGGATTGTGACTTGGAGAGTCGAGATGCCTCATCTCCAGATTCACGAAATGCGAAATTGCGAAAGTGATTTATGCATAAGCTCGTGGTCACAACCATTGGGCACATCGATGGAAGATGGAGGAAGAAGCTAGAGGTGCTAAACTTCACCACAGGGATCCCGAAATGCCGAATTACGAAATGGTGAAACAGGCACAAGATTCTTTATTCTTAATCCAATGGTTCGAGTGAGTTTGATTATGATCGGAGGGCTACTGTTCCATCTCATAGTTAATTGATCAGTTACAAATCTGTTAGCTAAATTGAGTCATGATTCTTGATCGGTTGGCATTTCAGTTGCTTAGACAGTTTTCTTTTGACTAAGAAGATTTGAAGTGTAACTGCTGTGGAAGGTGTGCATAAAAGAAAAAGATATAGACTGTGCGTGGTTGGTTGTTCTTGACAAAAAATGAATTAAACTGTAAGAAAGGGAAAATCACAGGATGCGCAGTGTGAGACTGAAAATATGCACAGTTTGAGATAAAAATCAGAGAAGAGTAACATATGAGGAAAAGAATTGAAGCAGAGCAGAATGACAAAAAAAGTTGAAGCAGAGCAGAATTGTAGAACAGACAAAGGAAGAGAAGAATTGCAGAACAGTTAGAAGAAGAATAGATTTACATAACAGAGAAGAAGTGGTAATAATCGATTTATCTATGTAGGTGGTTGTTTAATCTTTCATTTAACATTTCAGGGTGGTTGGGAGGTGCTAGGGAGGACTGTTGTCCTCATAGGTTCAAGTGGGAGCTTGAACACAGGGAGTTGTAGCTTCCATCTGGTTGCAGCCAAAGAAACCAGGGTGGCAGGGTGGTGCAAGGGAGAACAAGTGTTCTCTGTTATACAGGTTGGAGCCTGTGTAACTGGAAGTTGGTGCTTCCATCCAGTTGGTGCTGGAACATTAGGGGAGTTGGTGCTTCCTTCTAGTGGGTGTTAGAGAAACCAGAGAGTTGGTGCTCTCAAACAATTTGGAGCTTGTAAAACAAAGGTAGTAGCCTCACATTGAGTTGGTGCTCAATTATAGATGATGTACAGAACTTAAAAGACTGCCTATCATTTCGAAGAAGAAGAGGTTTTCTCCCTTTATGGGTTTCCTCGTGAAAAATTGTCTCTGTGTATATCTTATGTGTGACTGATGCTCATTATTTATATTATCTATATGTTGTATAATATTGATGGTCACTTGAAGAAAATTTAAGAATGGTTTAATAGATTTGTTATTGTTTAAGCACAATAACAACTGATTCACCCCCCCACTCTCAATTGTCTTAGTAATTTCAACAATTGGTATCAGAGCGGGTTCCTTTTATTCAAAGGTAGATCTGTAAGCTTAAACATGACAAGTCATGAAGGGACTTTAGCCTCTAAGCCCCCTTTGTTTGATGGAACAAATTTTGCCTTCTGGAAGATTAGAATGAGAACATACTTAATGGCCTTGGGTGCTGATGTTTGGGATGTAGTAGAGACTAGATATACAAAGCCTGTTGTGCTAGCCTCCAAGGACGATAAGTTAGAGTTT
>ML805555.1:89332-111302 GCA_009831015.1 Picea engelmannii
ATCTAGAAGAAGAAGTATATATGGAGCAACCTGAAGGATTCTCATTGACAGATAATCCTAATCATGTTTGCAAGCTGAAGAAGGCCTTATATGGACTGAAACAAGCACCACGAGCTTGGTATTATAGACTGGACAAATTTCTAGAAGACAAAGGGTTCAAGAAAGGTACCGTTAACAACAATCTCTACATTAAGTCTGAAGGTGATAATTTACTAGTTGTTTTGGTTTATGTAGATGATATTATTTTTGGATGTACTAATGAATCATCTGTCCAGTGGTTTGCTAACTCTATGCAAATAGAATTTGAAATGCCCATGATAGGAGAACTGTCATATTTTCTTGGCTTACAAGTAAAACAAAGTTCTGCAGGAATATTTATTTCTCAAGAAAAATACTTGAAAGAGATGTTGAAGAAATTTCAGATGGAGGATTCCTCTCCTGTTAGTACACCTATGGTGGTTGGTTGCAAGCTGAGTAAAGATGATATCTCACTTGATGTTGATCAAAGGTCATATCGCTCTATGATAGGAAGTCTTTTGTACATCATAGCATCACGACCTGATATAATGCAAGCTGTTTGAATGGTAGGTCGTTATCAGTCAGCACCTAAACAAAGTCATTTGGTAGCTGTCACAAGGATATTCAAATACTTGAAGGGAACAATGACTTATGGTCCGTGGTATCCTAGAAATTAGAATTTTCAGTTAATTGCTTATACAAATGCATATTGGGCAAACTGTGTTGATGAGAGAAAAAGCACCAGTGGAGGAGCATTCTTTTTGGGTGACTCATTAGTAGCATGGCTTAGCAAAAAACAAGGATCCATTTCATTGTCAACTACAGAGGCATAATACATTGCTACTGCTACTTGCATTGCTACTGCTACTTGCTACACACAAACTTTATGGATGATACAAACTCTTGCAGATTTGAAGGTAACTTACACTGATCCCATTCCAATTCACTGTGATAGCACTAGTGCCATTAGTGTCTCCAAGAATCCTGTTCTTCATTCCAAGACTACGCATATTCTAATAAAGTACCATTTTCTCAGAGAAAAGTTACAAATAGAAATTTTCAACTGAATTATATACCTTCTACAAAACAGATTGCAGATATATTTACAAAACCATTAGCAGCAACCCCTTTTGGATATCTTTGTCAAAAGTTGGGGGTTATAATTTATTTTGTCTAATTTGTTCACCTGGTTAGGGGGAATACTTATTGCATATCTGGTGTATTTCTAAAATGCTTCTAGTTGACAGGGGGAGTATGTACTGCAAAATCTCAAGGGGAGCATGTTTCTTCTTTGACATTGATGTCAAAGGGGGAGAAAGTGTGGATTTATTTCAGGATGTGATTTCAAGGACAAGAAAGTTACAGTGGTTTCCATCAATCAAGGATGCTACAGGAAAGTTACAGTGGTTGCCATCAATGCCAAAGGGGGAGGATGTTGGCAAATATTTAACAGACAACACATGCTTGTATGCTTGTCATTGATGGCAAGTACAACAATGAAGATGGCATGAGTACATAAAATATGTAGTAGATGGGCATTATGAGAAGACGTTGCAGAGAAGATTCGAATAAGCTCAGAAGAGATAGTGCATAGGATTGTTGGCAGATCATCGATGGAAAAATCAGAGTAAGTGGAACAAAGTAAGCTCAGGAGGAGAAGAAACATTTATGATTGTTGGATCCCATTTTAATTCCTGAAAGAAGGAGGATTGTCAAATCTGAGCATAAGTTCCAACCATCATTGGATCAGGGAGAACCTACACATTCATTAAAGTGCAAGGAGAAGCGGGCTCACAAAATCCCGAAAGAAGGAGGACCGTCCATATTCAGGCAGGACACGTGGCGAAAGATCATCATGTCGCTGACTGGAAAGTCAAAAGAACGGGGTTCCCTAACCTCTTGAATTCACGATATGCGAAATGGCGAAACTATCTTAGCTGTTAGATCAAGGTTTGTTCTGGTCCGTTGATCCAGCTCCAACTCGGAGTCTCGCCTATCGCGACTTGGAGTGGCGAGAACCACCATCTAAGGAACAACGAGATGCAAGATCGAAAAACAATCAGGGCTGTCAGATCACCAAGAACGTGGACCGTTAATCTGAGATCCATCTTGGAGCTTCGCCTATCGCAACTTGGAGAGGCAAGAAACATAACCACCGAAATCGCGATATGCGAAATCGCAATTTAATTGCAGTCGTCAGATCAAGGTGTGATCTAGACCATTGATCTGACTCCATTTCGGAGTTTCACGAATCGCGACTTGGAGAGGCAAGAAACATAACCACAAGAACGCCGAAATCGTGATATGCGGAATTGTGATATGATCTGAGCTATTGAATCAAGATCAGATCTAAACCGTTGAATCATAGGACAGGTGGCAAGTGATTGGAATTTCGCTGACTTGGAGTCAACGGAGCATGGTGTGGAAACTCGTGAAATATGAAGCGCCTTTTTGGCACAGCCTATGGTCACCGCCGGTGGCCACGAGAAGGGAAGGATTCAGTTTAGATAAGCTCCATTTCAGAGTTTTGGGGATCGCGATTTGGAGAGTCGAGATGACTCATCTCCAGATTCACGAAATGTGAAATCACGAAAGTGCTTTATGCATAAGCGCGTGGTCACAGCCATTGGGCACATCGATGGAACATGGAGGAAGAAGATAGAGGTGCTAAGCTTCACCACAGGGATCCCGAAATGCCGAATTACGAAATGGCGAAACAATCACAAGATTCTTTATTCTTAATCCAACAGTTCAAGTGAGTTTGAATATGATCGAAGGGCTACTGTTCCATCTCATAGTTAATTGATCAGTTACAAATCTGTTAGCTAAACCAAGTCATGATTCTTGATCGGTTGGCATTTCAGTTTCTTAGACGGTTTTCTTTTGACTAAGAAGATTCAAAGTGTAACTGCTGTGGAAGGTGTGCATAAAAGAAAAAGATATAGACTGTGTGTGGTTGGTTGTTCTGGACAAAAAATGAATTAAACTGTAAGAAAGGGAATCACAGGATGCACAGTGTGAGACTGAAAGTATACGCAGTGTGAGACTGAAAATATGTGCAGTGTGAGATAAAAATCAGAGAAGGGTAATAGATGAGGAAAAGACTTGAAGTAGAGAAGAATGATAGAACAAGTTGAAGCAAAGTAGAATTGCAGAACAGACAAAGGAAGAGAAGAATTGCAGAACAGTTAGAAGAAGACCAGATTTATAGAATAGAGAAGAAGTGGTAAGAATCGATTTATCTGTGTAGTTGGTTGTTTAATCTTTCATTTAACATTTCAGGGTGGTTGGGAGGTGCTAGGGAGGACTGTTTTCCTCAGAGGTTCAAGTAGGAGCTTGAACACAAGGAGTTGTAGCTTCCATTTGGTTGCATCCAGAGAAACTAGGGTGGCAGGGTGGGGCAAGGGAGAACAAGAGTTCTCTGTTATACATGTTGGAGCCTATGTAACTGGAAGTTGGTGCTTCCATCCAGTTGGTGCTGGAACATTAGGGGAGTTGGTGCTTCCTTCTAGTGGGTATTAGAGAAACCAGAGAGTTGGTGCTCTCAAACAAGTTGGAGCTTGTAAAACAGAGGTAGTAGCCTCAGATTGAGTTGGTGCTCAATTATAGATGATGTACATAACTTAAAATACTGCCTATCATTTCGAAGAAGAAGAGGTTTTCTCCCTTTATGGGTTTCCTCGTGAAAAATTGTCTCTGTGTATATCATATGTGTGATTGATGCTCATTATTTATATCATCTATATGTTGTATAATATTGATGGTCACTTGAAGAAAATTTAAGAATGGTTTAATAGATTTATTATTGTTTAAGAACAATAAAAACTGATTCACCCCCCCCCCTCTTAGTTGTCTTAGTAATTTCAACAGACTTACTCTCTTTCTCCTATATCAGTTGTGGAGGAATTCGATGCTTTGACACTCCGACGCTTCATGGCTCTTTACTATCTATGCATGAGACCACCCAGATTTTTGAACTTTTGAAGTCCCATAAGCTTACCATGTGGCTCCAGCCTCCGAGTCATTCGATCTCTCTATCATACTACATATAGAACCCTCCAGAGTCCCAAATTCCTGGACTCCCAGAGTAATAGTGTTATCGGACTAATCGGTAGGTGCAGACACTAACAGATCTCCCTAGATCCACCTGGATCTAGAACAAAACAGGACAGGACATGACTCTTTCCCTAAGTTTTGACCATTGAATTAGCTAGTAGGAAGGAACGAGTAACATACCTTTGTATCGCTTCCTAGGGTCTATGTTGCTCCCGCTTCGCTCTGGTGCTCTCGTGAGGTCAAGACCAAGACAACACAAACCAACCAAAGTGAAGATAGCAAAATATATTCAACTGTCAACTTATGTGTATGATCAAGGAATTTCATAATAAAGTGAGAATGACTTTATGGGAAAGGGACATGCCACTGTATAATATTAATCAAAAGTAGAAGATACAACCTGATCACCTTGATGTTGCAAGCTTCCTTTCGCTGGATCTTGGCTCCAACACACACACTTGTTCAATCTTTGCATGAAGAAGATCAAATCCTCTTGATAGTCTTGCTAGAGTCTCCAAGCTCCTGTTCAAGATAAGTCCTTCACACAATTATTTCACCAATTCTCCAATGAATCTTGCTTAACCTTTTCCATGAGAATTCCATCAATATATAGGAGAGAATGAGATGGTTACTTGGATAAGAATGATCCCACAATATCAGGGAATCCAGTACAAGGATAACCATTCAAATGCCAACCCATTCTTCTAGAAGATTCCCTTCTAGAACCATCGAGAATTCATCTTTTTCCAAGCTTTAGAGCAAGTTCGCACCGTAGCTATGTAGCACAGTGTGAGAATTTCACATCCTAGCTTAAGGCAGCCTGCGAGAATGGGTCATTCTCGCACCCTAATATATTAGCAACCTGCGAACTCTCTTCAAAAGTAAGTTTTCTGGGAAGAGATGAAAGTCACTTTTCTCAGGAGAAAGTTCTTATGAGGAGCCTGAGTACACCATCATCAATACACCATCATGATGACCAAAATCATGGGTAACACCTAGTCACTTCACCAACCACATTGGTTAGGCGGACACGTATCAGGAACTGACACGTAGGAGGGGTCAGGGTGACACGTGTTATGCTCCAATGGGCCTATAGGGTACGTGATACACATGAATACGGGTGACACGTGGCACGTCAAGCTGGGGTCCACGTCACCCCGAGTGGTGTCACTCCACCTCGTCACCTTGGACTGACATGCTTTTACATTCCTCAAATCTCACGGTTGAGATCTGGTCTCGTAGACTTATAGATCTATGAATCTGGTTACCTTGGGGATTCAACGTTCGAGAGTGTTGCTATGAAAACTCCTCTTACCTCCTGAAGTGCCCAATATCCAAATTAAAGGGGCTAGAGCCATGCGTCCCCGATATATTGATGGTTGGGAAAGGGTCCGAAGGATTCCACGATCTACGGTTCTGGATCCTTTGTGGATCCGAACTTCAGGGTTTCGGATCTCGGTTTAGTTGGCAATATAGGTTCACCCAACCACCCAGGGAACTGCAAATCACCGATCAATCTTATGGGAAACTAATTCTCTCAGTTACCTTCGACCCATATAAGTCTGGTAAGGTTGGTCATACCTCGAAGTCCTTGAATTTCGGAGCTCGGAAGCCAAGGGAACATAACTTCCTTAGGCTTAGCCCAAGGTTTTTGGGTATTGGTCATATGGGTCATTTTGAACGGATCTCGTCCACTCATATTCCAAATGAAGGGACCTCCCCCTTTTAAGGCTTCTACTTCACTGTCCTTCCTGAACTTTTACCATGAAATGGTTAAGGATTTGGGTCTGGAATTTCGATCACATGACAAGGGTCTAGAAGAGGCATCCTCTTCGGATGGACAGGTTCAGGTCATCACAATATCTCCTATATTGGTCATCTTACAAGATCATGTCCCAAGAAGCCTTAGGAGCTGAGTTGGGCATATAGACTATTGGTCAAAAATGTAATTTTACAGGGAGAATGAGGCATATACATCTTGTAACCATTCCACATAGAAGCATTTATAAATAAACATATGTACAAGTCCAAGAATTCATCCATTATTCCAGTTCAAAATATAAAACAGGGAAAATACTTATCAGAACCAAATAACGTGAAGCAACTTCTGAAAGGGGTGGCCGTTTCCACCCAACCATAGGCTCATTCACTCCTAACGGATTTACGACTAGCCACCCCCGAGCTATACCATGATGCTCTGCGATAAAATCCTCTCTTCTAGCTCAACGATAGTAGGGACAGAGGTTACTCTCCTCCTCCCGCGGGTTCTTGGAAAAGGTTTACACGATACCTAGTAAGGAGGACCAGCCCCGTTTATCATCTCGTATCATAACTCCACTAGCCATTTACATGTGAACATAACACTTATTTCTCAGTTCTTCCATGAACGTGAGAGCTACACCTCTCATCTCTGCACTCTTCGTAGGTCTTCCTCTACCCACCACACCTTCCTTTCTTTCCAATTTCAGTAAGGTTGCATGTGGCTCGAATTCCCATCCCGTGGTTAGGTTTGGAAGCCTTACATATGGGGGCTCTGTCCCATCCCCTCATTAACTCTTGAGGATTTCTTCCCACCTACAAGTCTGACTGTAATTAATTTTTGGGTTAGAGGAATGTTCTGGTCCCGAGCACTTAAATCTAGTAAGGTACTAGTTTGGTGAAGGTTAATGAAACCATTGCAGGTCCCCTTCACCATCATCTTTTCATAACATTCATGGTCTTTCTTAGTACACCCTGTTATCACTCTGTAAATTTGTTCAACTGATAAAAAAAACGACAGAGGTAACCTACAAACAAACTTTAGAGTTGGGTACTAGCATGATCATCTCAAAGAGGGCTCTCTCATGTCACTTGGTGTTTCTTTTTCAATCAATGGCTAGGTTTAGTTTGTTTTTGGGGGGTTTTTATAAATTTATTGGCAAGGAAAAGGGAGGACACTCAGGGCTATGGAGTCGAATTTCTTAAAAAAAATAGGAACACTAACTAGTCAGTAGAACTCTCCAGAGGATAAAGGCTAAATGAGGCGATGAATATGAGTTATAATTTGTAATTTGTAGAGTTCAAGAAGAAAGGAGAAAACAAGTAATTGCATCATAGCATTAGTGAAATGAATTCTGAATTAGTTATGAAGAAACTTACACAGTTTAAATTTCTTAAGCCAAGAGCATCATAAGATAAATTGTGGGCCTTTAAACTATCCAATTTAAACATATGACAATGCTAATGGAATAAGAAACACATGAAATACATACAAAGAGAGAATACAAAACTCATATCACCACCATTAGAATATTTTCATGGAGACTTCAAAGTCTTCTGCATATGTATTCTATTCAGCTTCAGAAAATTACAATCGAGTTTAGAACAACTAAAATTGTGCCCTTGCACTTCTGCCAACATTAATACATTTGGAACTTCTAATACTTATACAATGCGAGTTCCTTTAGTTAGAAACCAATTACAATAGATGAACTGAAATGTTTCAGCTTCTAAAACTGATTACAATAATTACAAATGACAGTTTTGGTATGTGAACCGATTACAATGATTAACAAGGAAAACATTTTATGCTCTAACTGTCGATTCCTCTGACGCTTCAACTCCTTCCTTTGCCACATTCTCTTTGAAATGTCACTTGTACTCTTTCAAATCTAATTTCATTTACCCATATTCTCCTTAAATATTTGGAAATAATATATTTGAATAAAAATAATTCCCAAATATTTTTTATCCCGTAGAATTAAATTTCCATATTTTAATTCATGCCCGTGGCTTTGAAAAACCATTTATTGCTTGCTTCCTGTGGTTTTGAAAACCATGTTTTATTTTTCCCAACTTACCATTTCACTGAAAACCATTTACTAGTTTGTTTCCCATGGTTTTGAAAATCGTGTCTTAGTTACCATCTTTGGTAAAATATTTTTAATCCTCTTTTTTTACTTCTGTAAAAAGTTTGGATAAACAATTATCCAAATCTACCTTTCACATGCATCTTCCAATTTAATTATTTTCCATGGAAATAAACATAATCTCTTTAATTTTTACCTTTGTAAAACATTTTCACCGTGAGGAAGAAATTTTTTATGGCATTGGAAATTCCATGGTTTGTTTTGAAATGCATTCCTGGAAAACTATCATCATATGTCGCACGTTTATGAAAACAAATCACATATTAAATGTTTTCCATAGTATTTCGGGCTTGGGAGGAGTGGTTTTAACCCACACCACTTTTACCCCCAAAATGCATCACGTAAGAACATGTCTCCCCCACCAAAAACCATGGGTTAAATTTCGGCTCGCTTTCCAAAATTAACCTCCGTTACTTTCAACCACCAAAATGTATATCTGCCCTCCATCCACCCTTTGACTTTTTGATGTTAAAAATTGAGATTCGTGCCCATGATTTGACATGAGGTCATGAATTAAATATTGGATTAAATATTAATATAAATATTTTAATATAAAAATATTTATATTAATAATAATAAACCCTTTTTCCATTTTCTAATGACTTTGGGCATATGAGGCTTATCATATGACTTTGTGGATATGATAAGGGTGCTTAAGCTTAATTTTCAACGAGAATATGATAGTAAGGGTAAAAATGAATGAAGTGATGGAACTGAGGGATTTAGATAAGCATTAGGGCTAGATATAGGTTTGGGATATTTGCCAATTTTTTACTCATGGAGGACATGAATATTTTGGATGATCAGTCGAGTGAAGGATTTAGGTGATGGGAGCTTGATGTAGCTGGTGAAAATGTTTTAAAATCTAAGTGGAAAGATAGCACAAGGACAAGATGCTTTTGAAAAATTAATGCAAATTAGCATGTGATAACATTGGCTCCAATGGGGATGCTATACTCCCAGTGAGGTAGCAAAGAACTCATATACCAAGTGCTTGATCCATTGGGCTACTCCCAAAACATGTATGTGTACCCTGCTCCGACCTGTCACCAGTGTCCGCTGAAAACCAAAGTCTACACCCTGCTCTCAACTGGAGACTAAACACTAAATACACCACTAAAATCTAACTGTACACATTACTGAAAATCCAAATTGAAAAATGCTTGACCAACAAGCTTATTCACACCTACCTACCCTAACTGCTGAAATGAAATGTGAATCAGGTGAAATCATAATGCCATTGAAACCATGCAATCATTTTATCCATTGTTTGTTTTCTTTGCACATGCTTGCTCCAAAGCCTATTAACTGATAATTCATTCAAGAATTTATCTATAAATTCAAATCTCAAAAAATTAAAAACATTGGGACTGTTTACTACCTCCAACAAAACTGCAAATGGATCCTCTAAAACATGCGCAAAAAAACAATCATGTTTCACCCCTTCCACTGCATTCTTGTTTTCATGTGATTTAATCTGTTGATTGCCACCAACAGGCTGAAAAATTTGTTGAGACTGCTGAAAATAACAATCTTCTGAATCAAAATGCAGTGATGGCTGGAATGAAACCCTTGGTGGAAATAAATCCATATCTAACATTGACGTTGATTGACCACCATATTTATTTCCAAGATGGTATTTGAGCACATGCTGCAAATCTGAACTGAAATAACCTTCCATGTAATCAACAACGCGGTCATTAAATGCATGAGAAGGTTTTTGGTCTTCCTCACTGATAACAATTTTCTCATGTAAAACAATGTCACTGTGAATGCAGTCAGATTTCCCTGCTTCCTCTGTTATCTCATGATTTACTTTCAACAATTCAAAGGAAGAAAAACATAATGGAAGATAGTTTTCATTTGCAAGTCCACTGCTTTCTTCATATTTAACATCATGCTTGGAGGATTTCTGATTTGAGACATTATAAACATTTTTCTTCAGCGATTTGAAAGAAGAAAAACACAATGGCAAGGTTCTTTCACCTGATTCAAAACCTTCTTCATTTTCTTCACTACTATCATATGCACATTTTTCAATTTCTTTGGATTGCTGAACACACTCATTTTCAAATTCATCTTCGACAAATGGCTGCAATTTTGAACTGACAAGACCTTCTACATAACAAGTAATAGGGTCATCAAACACATGAGAATATTGTTGCAATTTCTTGTCAATTTGTTACAGTGAATCAATGTGATTTGGCATCAACACACATTCCTTTATTTCAGTGATGATCCTAGAATTTTATTTCAACAATTTAAATGAAAAAAAAACATAAAGGTAAAGATTTTCCTTCAGCTGATTCAATACTTTCTTCTTTGTAACTGTGATATGTAGGCTGATTTCTCTCATTACACTGATGGAGATGAACATTTTCTGATAGAGAACATGCAACTGGTTGTTCTAGGAAGTCAACATCATAATCATCATTATATTGATCATATATAGACAAATCAACAACATATGCAATGTCATCTAACAAGGAAAATCTTGGAACATCAACCTGCTCTTCAACAAGCTGATTTGCAAATTCATCTTCTTGACTATCTACAAATGAATACATAAAACAATAAGCCTCATGCTTATCATGGGATGGATCAGAAGCTAAACTAGCGCCTTCTCTTTTAATAAGTGGAATATAATCCTTTGCAAAATCATTAGCATTTAAAACTTCAAGAGGACCTATGATATTATTAACTCTCTGCTCAAGATTCAAATCAACTGTTTTATGTTCATATTCACTGTCATGTTCTTTAGCATCCAACTCCTCGTTTTGAATCTGTTTACATGCTTGTATATTGTGTTGAATCTCCTGAGCATCATTAAACATTTGTTGTAAGGACTTAGGTCTTCTTTCCATCAGGAGGAAAGACAAATCTAAATGAAGAGTTTTTGTATAATGGAGCATGGTAACAACTTCAATGGGTTGAATTTATTTGGGAAAATTGTAATAAATACTAGAAAACCTTCTACTGAATGTAGAAATAGTTTCATTGCTCTACCTTTTTAAGGCATAGAACTCTGTAAGCTATAGGTCCAAAGACTTATTCTTGCCTCAAAACTTCAAAAAGACATTCTTCAATTCCTCCCATGAACTAATTGTTTCTGGCTGCAAATGTTTAAACTGATCTTTGGTATCTCCTTTCAAGGATTGAGAGATGGATCTAATACAAACATCATCATGATCAATCTCAAAAAAATCTATAAAATGTTCAAAATCTTGGATGTGTTTTTCAGTTGTGATGGCATTAGGTTCTCCATCAAACACATGTAGGTACTTATAGTGCTTTGGAGAAAAATCATGAAGGATGTGAGGTAATCTTAAAGGACTATATCTATGTTGAATCTTGGAGGGTGTTGGATCAAGTACAAGAGGTGAGACATCAACCTTAGTTTCATGAGGCTCATCAATTTGGATATGGTCATCACATGGCTCAGATGGAAGATTTTGATCAAAATCAATGATAAACCGAGGAGATATATGTACAACTTTAGGAGGAGGATATACAATTGCAAGATTCTCATGATCATCATTTGAATGCAGTAGGTAAAGAAAATTTTGTTTAGCATGTTCAGGAAAGGACAAAAGGTACTTAGTAACAAAAAATATTATGTCATGGAAAAAGCTCAACTTTAGGTACTTGTTTTCTCCCATGATGTCCTTTCATAGCTCTGTTAATGGATCTCGTCCTCCAGTGGAGTCTCTGAATCACATTTGAAGTTTGATTGGTGTGGCCAATAAAATATTTAGGCTATTGAGTCTTTAGATAGTGGAGTCGCCATGAAAATTTTGAATTCTAGATTCTTGAAAATGGAGTTGCCAGGTGAATGTTGTACAACCTTTCTGTGTCTAAATACTTTTCACCATCAATACTCAGATATGAACTTTGTTGTTTATCCTAGGAAATATTTCACCTTCGCTCCCCGACAACGATGCCAAAATATTAGTACTCTGTAAACTTGTTTAACTGATAAAAGAAACGACAGAGGTAACCTACAAACCAACTTTAGAGTTGGGTACTAGCCTGCTTAGCTCAGGGAGGGCTCTCTCATGTCACTTGGTGTTTCTTTGGCAATCAATGGCTAGGTTTAGTTTGTTCTGGGGGTGTTTTTTATAAATTTGCTGGCAAGGAAGGGGGAGGACACTCAAGCCTATGGAGTCAAATTTCTGAAAAAAATAGGAACACTGACTGGTCAGTAGAACTCTCCAGTGGATAAAGGCTAAATGAGGCGATGAATCTAAGTTATAATTTGTAATTTGCACCAGAGTTTAAGAAGAAAGGAGAAAACAAGTAACTGCATAAAAGCATTAGTGAAATGAATTCTAAATTAGTTATGAAGAAACTTATACAGTTTAAATTGCTTAAGCCAAGAGCATCATAAGATGAATTCTGGGCCTTTAAACTATCCAATTTAAACAGAAGACAATGTTAATGGAATAAAAAACACAGGAAATACATACAAAGAGAGAAGAAAAAACTCATATCACCACCATTAGAATATTTTCATGGAGACTTCAAATACTTTTGAATATGCATTCTATTTATCTTCAGAAAATTACAATCGAGTTCAGAACAACTTGAATTGTGCCCTTGCACTTCTGCCAACATTAATACATTTGGAATTTCTAATACTTATACAATTCGAGTTCCTTTAGTTAGAAACCGATTAGAATAGCTGAACTGAAATGTTTCATCTCCTAAAATGGATTACAATAATTACAAATGACAGTTTCAACATGTGAACCGATTACAATGATTAACAAGTAAAACTTTTTATGATCCAGCTGTCGATTCCTTTGATGCTTCAGCTCCTTCCTTTGCTACATTCTCTTTGAAATGTCACTTGTACTCTTTTGAATATAATTCCATTTATCCATATTCTCCTTAAATATTTGGGAATAATATATTTGAATAAAAATAATTCCCAGATATTTTTTATCCTGTAGAATTAAATTTCCATATTTTAATTCATGCCCATGGTTTTGAAAAAACATTTATTGTTTTCTTCCCGTTGTTTTGAAAACCATGTCTTGTTTTTCCCAATTTTCCATTTCAATGAAAACCATTTACTGTTTTGTTTCCCATGGTTTTGAAAACCATGTCTTGGTTACCATCTTTGGTAAAATATTTTTAATCCTCTTTTTTTACTTCTGTAAAAACTTTGGATAAACAATTATCCAAATCTTCCTTTCACGTGCATCTTCCCATTTAATTATTTTCCATGGAAATAAACATAATCTCTTTAATTTTTACCTTTGTAAAACATTTTCACCGTGAGGAAGAAATTTTTTATGGCATTGGAAACTCCATGGTTTGTTTTGAAATGCATTCCTAGAAAACTATCATCATATGTCGTACGTTTATGAAAAAAAACATATATTAAATGTTTTCCATAGTATTTTGGGCTTGGGAGGAGTGGTTTTAACCCACACCACTTTTACCCCCGAAATGCATCACGTAAGAACACGTCTCCCCCACCAAAAACCACTATTTAAATTTTGGCCCGCTTTCCAAAATTAACCTTCATTTACTTTCAACCACCAAAATGTATATGCGCCCTCCATCCACCCTTTGACTTTTCAATGTTAAAAATTGATATTCGTGCCCATGATTTGACGTGAGGTCATGAATTAAATATTGGATTAAATAGTAATATAAATATTTTAATATAAAAATATTTATATTAATAATAATAAACCCTTTTCCATTTTCTAAGGACTTTGGGCATATGAGACTTATCACTTGACTTTGTGGATAGGATAAGGGTGCTTAAGATTTTAATAAAAGGAATATTTTTAATTTTCAACGAGAATATGATAATAAGGGTAAACATGAATGAAGTGATGGAACCGAGGGATTTAGATAAGCATTAAGGCTATATATAGGTTTGTGATATTTGCCATTTTTTTTACTCATGGAGGACATGACTATTTTGGATGATCAGTAAGGTGAAGGATTTAGGTGATGGGAGCTTGACAAAGTTGGTGAAAAAGTTTTAAAATCTGAGTGGAAAGATAGCACAAGGACAAGATGCTTTTGAAAAATTAATGCAAATTAACATGTGAGAACACACCCCCCTTCTAGCAGTCATGCAACACTTATCCATTTTCTAGTAAATAACATAATTTACATTCATCGGCCTTTATACAAAGGTCCATCAAATAAAACATTCACACATATTGAGTTTGCCATAGTCTCTTGGCCCTTATAGTTATATTTACAAACTGGGGGAAACAGGGTGTTACAAGACCCCGTAGTGTCATTATTACACTGGGAGGTCATGTCTATAGGATACCAGAGGTAGTTCCGACTAATTTTCCACCAAAACAATGTCGCAAGGTAATCTCTCATACTGCAAAATTCATCCTCTTCACAGTCTATTCGAAGGATGCACAAAAGACCACTACAACCATTGCAGGCTTAAAACCTTCTATCCAACAAAAAAAAAATTCTAAAGAGAAAAAAGATATCGTTTCTTCACCTACAATGGTTCTTACACAATTCCTCGTCAAACCCAGAGACAATAGGTTGGTGGAATAGATTCAACCCCGCCAACAACCAGTTCGTGACAACCTTCCATAGACCAGGCAACACAATTTATTCAACAAGGCACACATCTCACCAAGATTTAGATTCAGAAAATGATTTCCCCTCTTCCATGGCCACTCAACGCAATGGAGACCATTGCTTCCTAAGGGGGGAGGACTGATCCAGATGGATATTGGTGGCCACCCACCTATTCCAACTAGCTCCTCTTGCCATTTTTTAGTTCAATACGTTCTTCTATACTTATTTTTAATTGTGGGTTTTACACTTCTGGGGATGTCTGAATCCCTACACATCTTCCAGGTGGAGACTGGTGGTTGCCCATCTGATCCAATTGGCTTATTTTGGAAGTTTTCATGTCAACACATCTTTCTGTACTTCCAGGGCCATTTTGGGGCCCTAAACAATGTTTTTTTGGCGTTCCATAGTCAAACTATAGACAAAATCAGAGTTTGACGACATAATGCGTATTTATTGAAAATACCTTTCCAACGGGATATCACGCGACTAAAATAGAGATCGTATGCAAAAGTTATGACCCCAGGAAGTTAATGTACTAACTTACCCAAACGGGGCCCAGATGACTTTTGGCATTTCATCTCCTAGGGTTAGGTTTTTGGATGTCTAGGGTTTTGGAATTCATGTTTATCATTAAAAAGGCCTTCATAGTCTCATTGTAATCATCTTCTTGCGAATGAGCGTAGCCATCACATCTCTTATCAAAGATAAAGCTGTCGCCATTCTAGTGAGTCTTGCACTCTATATTTTTACAGTCTCTTTACAATTCTTTCGTTAATAGAAATCAAGTATTGTTGTATTTCTCTGTTTTTGGAAATTTTCATGAGTATTTCATTGTAATATCTCTACTTTCATTTTGTTTCGAAATTAATCCGGATTAAGTATTGATGCCTTCGACTCTATTGGCATACCTATTTGGTAGTGGTTGGCATGTATATATTTGATTGATGCAATGCATATTTGACATGTATAATTGACTTGAGATGTATATTTGATAGAATATATATTGATTTTGATATTCTCATTCATATATATTATGCATTTTCATATCATAACAATGTTGATGTCCCCAAAGGGGTTGGATCCAATGGTGGAAAGCGAGGAGTTTTTCATCGTTGGGCAAGGTTCAATTCTCGTGAGGGTTTTACCTGGAGCCATGGGGACACCTTGAGGTAGTGGTCGAACGTGTGGTTGCACCCAGAGATACTATAATAAATGGTATCGTGACCCGTGCACACATAAGTGGATCAAAGCCCACCCCCATGTCCTTCAACTTTTAATAAAGACTATTCTTTGAAAATTTTGACGAGGCGATGAGCGAGAGGTCTAGGGTTTAGGCCTGGTGCGAGTGCTTGTTTCCATGGAGGCGCCAGGGGGTGGGGCGGCGGCCCCTCCTCCGCCGATCCCATTCGAAGAGGCCTTTCACAGAATGATCAATAGCATAGGGAAGAAAACGATCGCTCCTTTGATCCCGAAATTCATTAAAAAACTGGAGGAGATCCCGAAAATCGTCTTGCCTGAAGAAAAGCCAATGAAGGTCGCGCTGGCCCTGGCCCAACGTGGGCTCATGGGTCAGTTTATGGGCCTCTGGCCGTCTTCCAAAACCATTGACGACTGGATCCAGTGGAATTGGAGACCAAACCTGGCACATGGGGTCACCTGCTACCTGGTGGGTCGGGGGTTTTTTGTGTTTGAATTTATCTCAGAAGAGGATCGGGACCTAATTTTCAGAAACGATCCCTATTTTATGGGGACGCAGGGGCTCTATTTGAACAAATGGACACCGGACGTTGACCCTCTGGTGGACACGCCCAAAGAAGTGCCGGTGTGGATCAGAATACCTAACCTTCCGATGCGCTGTTGGGATTCTGACTCGCTGCAAAGGATTGGGAATGGAGTGGGCAGGTATATTGACAGAGCTGACAATAAAGGGCAGTATAACTGTGCCCGAATATGTGGGGAAGTTGATCTGGAGTCAGGACTTCCCGAAGCAGTCAAGCTTTCGGTTGGAACGTGGACCCATGACCAGAAACAAGACTATGAGAACCTGCCCTTCAAATGCAGGAACTGTCAGGAGCATGGTCATTTTCAAAGGAACTGCCCTAAATTGCAAATCACCAAAAAAGAGGATGCAGAAGGTTGGCAGAAAGTTAAGAGAGGGAAAAACTCATATAATGCTAGAGGAAAAGACAAAAGGAATCAGGAACCCCCAAAGGATAGTCAACCCTCTCAAAGAGCTCAAGAAGCCCCACAAAAGCACCCAGTCCCTGCAGGTGATACAGACGGAGATGAAGTCCCACCTTTGGCCCCATCGGAGCCATCTTCGCCCGCCAAGAGATCCAGCCCGGGCAAAGAGTATATCATCCTGAACTCGAATACGAACACGGAAATCCCGGATGAGGAAGACGGAGAGGCAAGCAGCCCAAAAGGTACTCCGGAGCAACCAAAGAGAGGTAGAAAGCCTGAGAAGAAAAGAAGGGAAGAGCAAGCAATTAAGGAAGTGGCTCAAGGAACTCAGTACACAATCCATGAGATGGTGCACACCAGATCAGGAGCGAAGCTGGGGAAAACACCGAAAGGTGGGCTTCCCCTCCCTCCAAGTAAATAATGCAATACGTCTCCTGGAACTGTAGAGGACTTGGGAGAAAACTGAAAGAAGAATCCTTGAGGGATCTAGTAAGGCTTGAAAGACCAGAAGTCCTCCTCATCCAGGAGACGAAATTGGAGGAGAATGACCTCCTAAGGATAAGTCATTCATTTTGGAAGAAGGGCCCTGGAAAGGCAGTTAGCGCAAGAGGGGCCTCGGGGGGGTTGGCAACCTTCTGGGACTCTTCAAAACTGGAACTAGTTGAAGAAGTCGGCACAACTCACTGGATTTTCACCAAGATGCTCCATAAAGGTTCGAATCACCAGGTAAGCCTCTTTAATCTATATGTTCCTGCATTAGTCAATGAGAAAAAAGAGTGTTGGGACTCTTTACATTTGTTTCTTAACACGCACAATATCGAGAATTTAGTAGTGGCAGGGGACCTAAACATCACCCTTTCTCTGGCTGAGAAGAAAGGGGGTTCTATCGTTCGTGACCCCGCCAGAGAATGGGTGGAAGATCTGATGTCAGAATGGGAGCTGGAGGATATTCCTCCATCTAATGGCAAATTTACCTGGTCAAATAAAAGATTCAGACCTGGCCACATAGCCGCCAGGCTTGACCGGTTCCTGATCCAGTCCTCCTTCCTTACCATCGGACTGAGGGCCTCCTCTAAAGTTCTCCCACATTACACTTCTGACCATAAACCCATATCCCTTTCTCTTCGCCCTAGCACTTCTCTAGGCCCCATTCCATTCAAGTTTACCCCTTTATGGCAAGAACAAGGTGTCTTCCTCAATCTGGTTCAAAATACTTGGAATGCTTCTATCACTGGTTCTCCCTTCTATGTATGGGAAGAGAAACTCAGGCGACTTAAATCCAATCTCAAATCGTGGGCCAAATCGCTGGACTCCCCCCTAGAGGAAAGGAAACATGTTCAGAAAACATTGGAAATACACCAGCTGGTTATGGAAGAGACTCACATCACCCAGGCCCTCCTTAATCAGGAATCCGAAATCCAAAGTAAGTTTCACAAAAGCTGCAGAGCAGAAGAGACCTACTGGAGATTGAAATCAAGGGCGTTATGGCTCCAGGAAGGCGACAAAAACACAGCCTTCTTCCATAAGCACACTCAAGCTAGAATAAACTATAATTCCATTGACGAGATTTATTGGCAGGACCAAATCCACAGGGACGCCCATAGTATCAAGGAGGCCGCTCACTACTACTTCAAAAATCTGTATTCATCCCCGGCAATGGAGGAAATGGACTTGGGTTCGTATCCTCTTTCAGAGATTCCAGAGCTGGTTACCGATGAAGAGAATGAGTCGCTGAGCAGGCCGATCAGTGAAAAGGAAATCAAAAAAGTTGTTTTCAACATGCAGCCAGATAAGGCTCCTGGGCCAGACGGCTTCACAGCTCGTTTTTATATTCAATGCTGGGACATCATCAAAAAATATTTATGCAAGATGGTCACGAAATCTCATAATTGCAACAAATTGGGCGGCAGCACAAATTCTTCATTCTTAGCTCTAATTCCAAAAGAGAAGGGGGCAAAAATTTTTAATAGGTTCAGACCGGTTTCCTTCTGCAACACCGGGTACAAAATCATCTCCAAGATAATAGCAAATAGGCTCAAGAAAATTCTTCCAAAACTGATCCCGGAAAATCAGGGAGGGTTTGTTAGAGGAAGACAAATTCTTGATAATATAATTTTAGTTCAGGAAGCCATACACACTAGCTGTAAAAAAAAAAAAAAAAGGAATGGTAGTTAAATTGGATCTAGCCAACGCCTTTGATAGGGTCAGACATGACTTCTTGTTTGTAGTAATGAGGAAATTTGGGTTTACTCATAAGTTTATGGGGTGGATTAAGGCTTGCATTTCTGCTCCGTGGATCGCCCCCTTAATTAATGGGTGCCCTGCCAAGTTTTTCCAGGCCTCTCGGGGGCTCAGACAAGGCTGTCCGCTCTCCCCCTTGCTCTATGTTTTACAAGCCTCTGTGCTCAACTTCCAGCTGCAGAGCTGCCTCCTAAATAGAATGCTTCCTGGAATTAGAATTACCCCTTCAACCAACGAGGTCAGTCACACTCAGTTTGCAGATGACACCCTTCTTTTGGGTGCAACCAGCATTAAAACAGCTCGAAAATTCAAGGCTGAACTCGACCTCTACAAAATCTACTCTGGCAGTGAAATTAATTACCACAAGAGCAAGATTTTTGGCTGGAATTGCACCCCTCGGGAACTTCAGCAACTCGGTCGCATCCTTGACATGGAAGGAATATCAGTTTGGGATAATTTCACTTATCTCGGGATTCCAATTTTCAAAGGTCGTGCTATGGTGGTCCACTGGCTGCCCCTGGTGGATAAGCTTAAACTCAAGATACAAGCATGGGGAGAAAATTGGCTAACCAGAGCAGGCAAAGTGGTGCTGATGAATTTTGTCATTTCCAGCCTTCCTATCTATTAGTGCTCGGTCCTGCTCGCCCCCAAAGCAATTTCAAACAAAATAGATGTAATGCTGCTTAGATTCCTGTGGGAGGGAGGCAAGAATTGTGCGAGAAAACTCCATCTAATTAACTGGGAAAAGGTCAAGAAGCCAAAATTGGAAGGGGGCCTGAACATAAGAGACGTGGTTGTTCATAACCTTGCTATGGGAGGCAAATTTCTTTGGCGAATGATCACAGAAAAAAGAGCCTGGAGCAAGCAAATCCTTAGAAAGAAATATTTTCGAGGAGATAGAGACCGTTGTCTAGAGAGACCTCCCAAAGAAACAAAGGGCTCCCCAATATTCTATCTGTGCCAGCGAGCCCTGCCTTTCTTTCAGCCAAACCTCACCTGGATCCCCGGAAATGGAGCAAAAATTTGGATCAGGGAGGACTCCATTCTCGGAGACCATCCCCTTGTAGGAGTTCGAGAAATAAAGAACATTGGTGATTGGCTTTCGGCCAACAATTGCAAAACTCTTTGGGACATCTCCCTCTGGAATAGTGATGACCATCAATCCTGGCAAGGCTGGAATTTGGGGTGCTTCCCGGAGGAGCTCCAGGAAGAAGAAACTATCCTCCTAGAGTTCCTCCATGGAAAGGCTCCGATCAGTGCCCGGACCAAAGACAAACGAGGCTGGGGCTCCCCCACTGGAAATTACACAGCTTCTGCAGGCTATAAGGCAGCCCTTAACATCCCTTGGGTTCCTCCAAACCCAGGGTCGTGGAAAGCAATCTGGAGCTTCCCCTCAATTCCCAAAGTTGACCACTTCGCTTGGACCCTGACTCACAAAAGCATTCTAACCTTCGATAATCTTAAGAAGAGGGGCTAGGAGGGCCCCTCCCGCTGCCCTCTTTGCAAGCATAAAGAAGAAACCTCTGATCATCTCCTCTTAGAGTGTGAGTTCTCAAAAGAAGTTTGGGGCCTTCTTATAGGCGTAGCCTGCCCAATCCTCCCCTCCTTGGCTTCAGATTTACTAGGCAACTGGCAGGCTTTATCCCCGTTTGAACTGAGCAAAAAGAACCTCCTCAAAACAGTGTGGATGTGGATTCCCAAATTCATTTGCTGGAAGATTTGGTTGGAAAGGAACAACAGAATTTTCAATGAAGTAGGACGGTTGCCCTCCCAGGTAGCAATCAAAACCAAGACGATGATGGTAGAAGTCTTAACCGGTAAGGTCAATATCAGGAACTCGGCCCCCCTCTCGGAGGAGGAAAGCAGGTGGCTTAAGGAATTTAGCCAAGACCACTCTGGCATCAAGCAAATCAAACCTCAGCAAATTCGAAAATGGGAGATAAGGATGGAGGAGCAGGAATTTCTAAAGTGGATATCGTCACTCAAAGAATGGTGCCTCTTCTTTGACAGGGCCATCAAAGGCAACCCGGGTCAGGCAGGAGGAGGGGGCATAATTCTGGACCCATCTGGAAAAATTCATAAAGCGTATGCTTGGGGTTTAGGTTATGCCTCTAACAACCAAGCAAAATTCCTTGCGCTTTGGCAATGTCTCAACCTGGCGACAAGTTTGGGCATCCAGAAAATTGTGATCTTCGGAGACTCTAAGCAGGTAGTGGAAGCATTCAACACTAAAAACACTCCTAAGGATAGAACTCTGGCTCAGCTGTACAGGAAATATTCTCTTCTCCTTTTGAAGTTCAATGAATATCATTTGAGCCATGTCCTAAGATCTTTGAATGGGCAAGCTGACAAAGAAGAAAATAAAGGTTCACTTCTGAGCAAAGGGCTCCTAAAGGTGAATGAGGAGGCGTCCCTTCAATCCATCCCTTAATCATTTCGGATCCCGTGCCCTGAAACTACTCGTGAATATTATGAACGGTCGGTCGATCTCCAAACCCAATAATGCTACGGTGGACGGGCGATATCTAGAGCAGGGATTTGTATCAGAGTCGGATTGTGAGGAATCTTGAGGAGGAGGCTCCGCTCTGCAATTAAAAGGGAAGCCTCTGCTGGTTATTTTCATAACTAAACAAACTCGTGCCCCTTCCAGTACAGGAAACTATTCAGAGTGTTGTAAAAGAATGGAGTCCGCATCCAAACCAGGTCTTACCTCGAAGGAGAGAATCGAGTTGATCAGGGCAGAGCTGGAGAGAATTAAGGCGTCCACGACCCAGAGAAAGTGGGAGATGCTCAACATAGAAATGCAGGACATAAAGGATGACCTCTCAGATGAAATCCATACTGGTCTGAAAGATGCGGCTAACTTGATGGGGGACCTGGGAAAGAGACTCAGTAAGCTGGAACTTCAAGTGGAAGAGCTCACCAAGGCTCTAGGAAAGATTTCAGAAGCGACTGTTGAGGCTTCTTCAAAGATTGGATAAGGAAGTCAC
>ML805555.1:114344-129231 GCA_009831015.1 Picea engelmannii
TTGGGTTTTGAATATATTTTTTTAAATGTGTTTTTGTCCTTTTTGAAAAAAAAAATTGTGAAGATTTTCTTCTTTCTCTTTATTTATTTTTAAATGTAAATTTCAAAAAAGAAAAAAGAAAAGTTAGTAAATAAATTTTCAAGTGACCATTTAGAATCCGATTTTGGGTTTTTTTATTTGTGTATTGATTTGTTGTCAAGACCACAATTTCAATTAGGTCGTAATTAGCTGCAATTTTAATGTTTAGAAAACAGTTAGGTAGGTGCAACAGTTTTGATGCAATGTTTAGAAAATTGCAACAGTTGTAATTTTGACCCGGTTAGAAAAAGTGGTGCTACCTGTAGCACCACTTTTTTATTTGGGGGTTGATTTTAAAATTTTTCCTGAGCAACCATTTGATCCTTTTAGCCCATGTTTGAAAAAAGTTGTAATTTTGATCTGGTTACATAAAATGGTGCTACTGGTAGCACCACTTTTTGATTTGGGGGTTGATTTTCATGTTTTTTATGCAAAAATATGGGTTTTAAGGGCTAGAGTTGTCGTTTTGAAGTCACGGTTCTCATTAAGTTGGTAACTTTGTTATTTTCTCAAGAGGCAAGCCATGGTTAATCCTATATATACTTTATTTTGTATTTATTAATATAAATATCAACTAGCTTAAAAAAATACTCTAGTTATATGAAATCATTTAATTTGAATTGTGATTGTAAATCTTATAATAATTTAATATCATTATATAATGTTTAACCATTTTTTAAGGTGAATTTTTTTGTTGTGCATGAAGATACAATATGTTGATTAAACATATTTGCAAATTTAATTAAATGATTCAATCAAAAGATTGCTTGATTTGATTAATATTTTAAATCAATTATGTTGATTAAATTATATATATATTTAAATTTATTCTTAAATATTTTTACTAAACTTTTCATTAATTTTAATAAAATTAAAATTCTAATAGTTAAATATAACAAAACAATTATTCTTCCAATTTTATATAATGATAACATCATGCATATTAAATTATAAAAAAAAAATCTAAATTAGATTTGATTAATTTTTTATGTGAGTTTGTTTGATTAAATATTCTATTAAATCATGAAAATAATATTTTTTCATATTAAATATAAAATGAGATTAAAATATCTTGAACTAAATTAACCTAGACAATAACAATTGTTAATATTAATCTTACGAATATTGATAACATCTTGCATGTGTGTGTGTGTGTGTGAAAACAATTGTAAATCACATTTGAGTAGTTTTAGAAATCAACTTGTTAGATTAAATCATGAAAATAAATCTAAATTACTATATTAAATATAAAAAGAAATAAGAAATACCTTCAACTAAATTGACATGGACGATAATGGTTATTAATTAAAATATTATAAAAATTGACAACATGTAGATTTTACAATTAAAAATGATTCATAAATTTAACATAGTTACTAATTTGATGAGAACTGTGACTTCAAAACAAGAACTCTAGCAATCAACCCCCCAAATTGAAAAGTGGTGCTACTAGTAGTAGTCCCTCTTTTTTTTTAGGTTAAAATTGCAACTTTTTTTAAACTAGGTCTCGACAATTGATACTATGCTAACTAAAATTTTAATATCAACCTCCCAAATCAAGAAAATGACCCACCAATTATGAATCCAACGATGCAGATAACATGTCAATTGGAGTTTGTATGAGGCACATGATAGTCGAGGTTTATCTAGGGGGAACTTAGTACTCTTGGCATGTGATCCTCCATTCGATGGGGGTGGGAGTAATGACTAGATGGGAAATATGGTCTCTAATTTTTGTATGTATTATGCTATGAGAATGTCCTGGATGATGGATATATACTTATGCACTATGGATGCAGTTTTTTAAATGCTATGTGTGGTGCAAATGTGGATTGTCAATTTGTTCGTAACTACAAATGACATGGTATGCTGAAAAGTGGTTCCAATGTTTGTTAATCTGAAGGGCTTAACATTGTATGCAAAGGTTCCCCATAGAGTAGTAGAGGTGGTCTTGTATTGATCTTGGGGTTGAATTTGAATTTGATTATAACTTGAGAATCAATCCATGAAGGTAAGGATCTTGTGTATAGAACATGCATCGATAATTTGGTTGATAAATGGCATCGAGTAATTGTCTTTGGGAAAGGCATGATTTAGATAATGGAAATCAATATACACACAAATGATGCCTTGTTTCTTCGCAACATGGACTAGGTTTGAAACACAAAAAGTGTATGCAATAAGGTAAATGAATCACACCTAACAAAACTTATCGATTTTGAATTTGATGGAGGGGGCCTTGCCAGGGTGAATAGGTCATTGCTTTTGATGGACAAGAGTGGCATTTAGCCATGTATCAATATGATGTCCAATGATGGTAGGATCAAGTTCAGTCCCTGAATATGACTAGGTAAACACATCCCAAAATTCTTGAAAGAGGGTTTTGTAGCAGCAAGCTCTTCAAGGGAACAATTTGCACTAATAAGGATGGTTTAAATGACACCAAGTGTAATAGAGATATCCACCTTAATGGTAGGTTAAATGTTGACCATATTTCCCTCCTCAAATGCATCAATAATTTTAGGATGGGATTCATAAATGAATCGACTTTTTCATTGGGGAGATATTCCTTTGTTTCCACAACATATTGGTTGGAGGGACTCATATGTTGGGGTAAAAATTAGGAACACTGATGCATATCATCTCAAGGGTAATATTTCATGGTAAAAGATTCTACAATTTCTTCATTGGAATGAAATACAAAGGTACTAGAGTCCACATTACCAAGTAATGTTATGGTGGTGGTAGAAGATGGGATAATGAACCTTGTATCAACTCCGTATGAATGAGAGGTTTGGATCACATGGGATATTCCTAGGGAGGAATACATGAAACCAACAGATGAGGGATCCACCAATGTTGAGACCACGGGGAAATTGGGCATAGAAGGGGTACATTGATGTACATATGATGAAAATGAATGATTTTCGGACCATCTTGGTCCCATGGAGGTTGAGAGATAGGGAATGTGCATAGTATTCCCATCAAGTTTGATATAATTTCAAAATTTGGTTTTACCTCAGTCTAAAATAACCTTTTTCAAAGTGTGGCATCGTCCACTGCTAGGGTTGGTTTCTCCTCAAGAGAGGAATTGAGACGATGAAAAATGGCTAGGGCATCTCAAAATTGAGGTATCTTGGGATAGAGATGAGAATAATGTCTGTATGTATCACACAAAGTGAACGAGTGGGTTTTGTGCAAGGACTTAATTCTGTAAATTATAACCTTGTACAATATCTACTTCAAACATATATTCAAAAAAGAACAGAAAAGATACAATGGAAAATACAAACATTACACAAAGATTTTTCCCTTGGAAACCCAAACTGGGAAAACCAACATATTCTATATTCATTCATTGTGTTACAATGTTTACAATAAAAAATACATATAGGAGCCAATGACATCCAAAACCCTAACCCAATGACCTGGATTAGTCCAAAACCCTAATTCCTTAACCGGAAATAGAAAACCATCGGCAAAGAAACCATGTGCTGAAAAATCACCTAAATATAATGTGGTCCCGATGTGAAAGAATATAACACATACCCAACAAATTCACTTGGTTGATGATTCAAGAAGAGTACTTTGCATTGTGAGAGTGGGTAGAATAGGTTCCAAATGATTGATGTTAAAAGGGTCCTTCAATTTCAGAAGTGTTGGACAATTGTTGGTTGCATGGCTAGTGAGGTCACATAAGGCACATGGGGGGGTGACTCTAGGTGTGACAGTTTGGGTGGCCATAGCATGTCCAGAGTTAGAGGTGTCTACGATATTCTTAGTTTTTCTCCTTGTGGCAACTACTTTCTCAGATTTGGTAGGGATCAATTAGGACTATGTAAATTCCAAGAAGACAAAAGGGTAGTACTTATAGGATAAACATGCGTTAAAACCAAATGAGGAGTTGGCATGGAGGGTGCAAGAGGGCTTGGAGGATCCAAATACCAAATTGGGATCCCCAAGTAATATTAGACAAAGTTAACATAGCCATCACAAGTGTACTTACTATTATTGAAGGAGGAAATAGGAAAGACACTTGGGCAAAGGGAATCCTATGAGGGATATTCTCACTCCATGAGGACGTTGATGATATAGAGTAGTGGGTTAAATGGAGGATTGTGAAGAAGAGTCCTTAGACTATGAAGGTGTTAAGATAACAAGTGGTTGAGATGTTGTCACCATGCAAACATTGGAAGGACCTAAGGGTGTTATCACTATAATATTTTTCAAGAAATGTTGAATCTTTAAAGATTTCAGGATTAACATAAAAAAAATGATGAAATGGTTTTGTTCCCATACACAAAAGGTAATACATTCTTAGGATTTAGTTGATATTTAGGGTCATAATAAATAATATGATCAATGGTGAAAACCTTCCCATAATAGGGGGAACTCAAATTATATAAAATCAAGGAGGAAACCTCCTTCATGGTTATGGTTTGTTATAATTTTGGAAATATAGGTTGTGGAAATTAGGGCGGTCCTAAAATTAGTTCCAAATGATTCATCCTAGAATATTTACTATAATTTCTTTTTTAGAAATCTTCATATGGAAACATTCTTGGGAGTTTGAGGAAACATAACAAAGTACCTGTGGTAAAAAATTTATATTATGATTTTCTATACTTTTCAAGTTTTGGATGTGGAAGTTAGGGTTTTGACTAGTCTTAAAACTGGTCTCAAACAAATATTCTGGGTAAAAAAATCATATTTGATTCTATAGATCCAAATTGAGTGGCACTATTTTTTGAGTATGTAGGTTTCCACAGTTAGTCACAATGTTAGAAATTTTTCTGGATAAAAATCATGTATGAGGTTTTGAAACATCCTAGTTTTGTTGAACATGCTATAGGCCATAGTATTTCAAGTTAAAATTTCAAAAGTAGATCTGAAAAATTGAACACATAATAGTTTGTACAATTTCACTCTCTTGAAATGAAAAAAATCAATAAGTTTGGAAAAGTTACTATAATTTTTTCTTGGAACATCGGAACTTAGTCAAATCTATGGCATTATAGAGAGGACATATTAAGCTACCACATATCTAAATTTCAAAATCAAAGGTGTAGAAATTTTATATTTATATTAGGTGCAAGGTTGGCCTGCAGAATGGTGTCCAAATTAGGGTTTTAAAGGTATGTAACTTACAATTTACATAAATTTGAATGGAAGATACATTTTGGGTGATTAAAAACGTGTGGTAAATGTAAAACAAAGAAGAACTATGCAGAAATATTATTTTTATCCCACATGGAAAAGCATGGTGCAAAAAATTCTACACCAATCAAACCTCCAAAGAACTCAACCATGAATCATGAATAAAGTCAGGAGATTCATGACCAACTATTCAAATTGGAGAACCAATTTAACAAATTGAGTGATAGGTTAGTGGAAAATATTGATTTGATAAACACACGAATACAAATATAACATAAGGAACAAAAGATAGAAAAGATGCATCGAAATATGGAAAAGATGGAACAAAATATGAATCAAATGATGGAACAATTACAAAATTCCATGGAAGCCATGATCTTACATATCGTAAATGAGAGGTTCCCTAAAGGTGATATTGGGATGCAAGGAAATCATGAAAATATGGATAGTAAAATTTTGAACCTTACTCATATTTGGGGAATATTTTAATGAATGTGGAGAACATGAAGATTGATTCCTAGAATTAGGATTATTCATCACTCCAAGATTCACATCATTGGGGGTTCAACTTGGAACCAAGGAACTACTTAACTTCCAAGAATGATATGATGAAATTTAATTGTAAAGGTCCTATAACATGGATATTCTAGATGGAGAAATTCTTTAATCTACACCAAGTGCCAACTTTACAAAAGGTAATTCTTGCATCCTTGCATTTATAATTTGATCAATTTGTTTAGTACCAATGGATTTGTAAATGAAAAAATGATTCTATTGTCTCTTGGTCCATTTTTATGAATGAATTAATAACACATTATGAGGATATTAAGAGAAACACATTATTTAGTCAATTTATAAATATGTGGAAAAGAGTTCCAATTACAAAGTACATTCAACAATTCCAAAAACTAAGTCTCAGGGTAAAGAACATTCTAGCAAATAATTTTCTAGTTCTCTTTATGGTCACTTTAAAGGAGAACATTCAACGTGAGGTGTGTCTCTTTGAACCTAAATCCCTGGAGCATGATTTCAATGTGGAAAGAAAATTTGAAAATAAAAATATGGCCACTTAAAGGGTGGTCACTAAAAAATATAGCAAGCACCATGTTCCCTCTCTTAAGCTCACTCAACCTACAAGGTTGACACCTTAGAAAATGGATGAAAGAAGAGCAAAGGGAAAGTGTTTCAATTCTGATAGCAAGTATGGTAAGGGGCATAAATGTGGTGAGAGGAAATTATTCTACATAGACTGTGAAGGGGAAAAAGATCAAGAGTTGGAAACATCGCAAGATCTAGAACTAGAAGAGACTACTCCAACCATATATTATCATGCATTGGCTGGCATCAGTACTCCACAAACCCTTGAGATATAAGGATATATCAAAAATAAAAAGGTAATTGTGTTGATTGATTTTTTAGTACCCATAACTTCATTAATTGCAAATCAATGAAACTTCTGAATTGTTTTATATATCCAACACCATAGTTTCAAGTTATGATTGCAAGTGGAGGTACCATAAATTATTCAAGGAAGTGTCATATTATTAATCTCACTCTAGGGGATTATTTATTGGATAGTTTCATGATTTCAACCCAAATGGCTGGTGCTACTGTTGTATTAGGGTTCCAATGGTTAAAATCATTTGGAAAAATGGATTTGAATTTTTAGGAACTTTCATGATATTTTCATCATAAGGAAAGGAAATTTAATGCAAATGTATCCAAGGAAAACCATCTCAAGTGATAATATCTAACAACGTGAAAAAGATGCTAAAAAATGGACACCATATTAGTGTAATTGCATTATTTTGCTCACTGGATGTTCCAACATATAGACCCTTTACTCTTGTGGATATCCAAAAAGTTATCAACAATCATTCCAAGGAATTTGGAGAGATGCCTAAGGGTCTTCCACTTTATATAGATCATGACCATGCTATTCATTTGCAACCAGGAAGCGTACCGCCTAGCATTAGGCCTTACAAGTACCCATATGCACAAAAGAGTGAGATTGAGAATATGCTTCAATAAATGTTAGAGGATGGCATAATTAATCCTAGTGAAAGTGCTTTCTCTTTACTAGTGGTGATGGTTCAAAAAAAGGAAGGTTCAAGGTGAATGTGTACAGATTATATAGAGCTCAACAAAATGTCCATTAAAGATAAGTTTCCTATTCCTATCATTAGTGAATTACTAGATGAATTGCAAGGAGCAATTTACTTTACCAAGTTGGATCTTCATTTTGGATATCATCAAATCAGAATGATGCAAGAAGACATCCCAAAAATAGCCTTTAGAACACATGAAGTTCATTATGAGTTTTTAGTGATGCTATTTGGCCTTACTAACACACCTTCAACATTTCAAAGCTTATTGAATTCTATTTCCAAACCATTCCTCATAAAATTTGTGTTAGTATTTTTTGAGGATATAATAATACAAAAAATATTAGGAGGAGCATGTATAACATGTTGACATGGTATTAAAACTATTAGAAGTGCAACAACTATGTGTGAAACCTTCCAAGAATTACTTTGGAGTTCAAAAAATGAAATATTTAGGTGATATTGTACCTCATGAAGGTGTCAAAGTGGACCCTAACAAAATTAAAGCTATGATGGAATGGTCAATTCCCAAAACCTTGAAGAATCTTAAAGGATTCTTAGGATTGACGAGCTATTACCAAAAGTTTGTCAAGAATTATGGTCAAATGGTGGTGCCTCTAACAACATTATTAAAAAAGATGAATTTTCTTGGACTCAAGGAGAAACCAAATATTATGAAAAACATAAGGAGGCTATGTGTACAACTCTTGTCCTAGCTATGTCCGACTTCACAAAAACCTTTATTTTGGAGTGTGATTCCTTAGGACATGGCATTGGTCCAATTTTAATTCAAGAAGGAAGGCACCTTGCCTTTGAAATCAACTAGCTTGAAGGAAAGAACTTAATCAAACCCATTTATTAAAAGGAAATGTTTGTCATATTTCATGCTATTAGGAAATGTCACCCTTATCTAATAGGAAGAAATTTTAAAGTAAAAACATATCGTGATAGTTTGAAGTACTTCTTGGAACAACAATTATCTTCAAAAAAGAAACACAAATGGATTTTCATAGATGCTAGGTTATGACTTTGAAATTATCTACAAAAGGAAAGACATGAAAAGGCATGACAAGGCATGGAAAGTGAAGGCACGACAAGGCAAGACAAGTGAAGGAAAGGCATGACATGGCATGGCATGACATTTCAAGGCATGGCTTGGCATGTCATGGCATGGTAATGCATGGGAAGGAAAGGAATGGCAAGGCAAGGCAAGGAAAGGAAAGGAAAGGCAAGACAAGTGAAAGCAAGGAAACTCAAGTGAAGTCAAGGCAAGGAATGGCATGGAATGACATGGTAAGGCAAGGCAAGGCATGGGAAATCATGGTGTGTCATGGTATGGAAAGGTAAGGAATATTTCAAGGAAAGGCATGGCATGGCATGGAAAGACATGGAAAGGCATGACAAGGAATGACATGGCATGGAAAGGCATGGCAAGGCAAGGCATGGCATGGAAAGGCAAGGCATGAAAAGGTAAGGCAAGGAAAGGAAAGGAAAGTGAAGGCAAGGCAAGGAAAGGAAAGTGAAGGAAATGCATGGCATGGCAAGGCATGGAATGGCAAGGCATGGCATGGCAAGGCAAGGAAAGGAATGGAAAGGAAAGGCAAGGAAAGTAAAGGAAAGGCAAGGCAAGGCATGTGAAGGCAAGGCAAGGAAATGAAAGGCAAGTGAAGAAAAGGCAAGGCATGACATGGTATGGCAAGGAAAGGCATGACAAGGCAAGGCAAGTGAAGGAAAGACAAGGCAAGGAAATAAAAGGCAAGTGAAGGCATGGGAAGGCAAGGAAATGCAAGGAAAGGTATGGAAAGGAAAGGAATTACAAGGCATGGGAAGTGAAGGTATGGCAATGAAAGGAAAGTGAAGGAAAGGAAAGGCAATGTAAGTCAAGGTAAGGCGTGGCATGGCAAGGCATGGCATGGCATGGAAAGGAAAGGAAAGTGAAGGAACGAAAAGGAAAGTGAAGGCATGGCAAGGAAAGACAATGCAAGACAAGGTATGCCAAGAAAAGGCATGACAAGGCATGACAAGTTAAGGCATGGCAAGGAAAGGAAAGGAAAGTAAAGGCAAGGAATGTCATGGCATGTCATGGAAAGGGAAGGAAAGGAATGGCAAGGCAAGCCAAGGAAAGTGAAGGAAAGGAAAGGAAAGGTAAGGCAAGGAAAGGTGAGTGAAGGAAAGGCAAGAAAATGCATGGCATGACAAGGCATGTGAAGGCATGGCATGGAAAGGCAAGCCATGGCATGGCAAAGCAAGGCATGGCAAGGGAAGGAAAGTTAAGGAAAGGAATGACAAGGCAAGGCAAGGAAAGGCATGAAAAGGCATTACATGGCATGACATGACATGGAAAGGAAATGAAAGGCATGGCATGATAAGGCAAGGAAAAGAAAGGTATGACAAGGGAAGGCATGCCGAGGCATGACAAGTGAAGGAATGAAAAGGAAAGGAAATGCAAGGAAATCCAAGTGAAGGAAAAGAATGGCATGGCATGGCATGGAAAGGATAGGCAAGGAATGGAAAGGCAAGGAAAGGAAAGGCAAGTGAAGGCAAGGAAAGTGAAGGAAATGAAAGGAAATGCATGGCATGGCAAGGCATGTGAAGGAATGGCATGTCATGGTATGGAAAGGCAAGGCATGACATGGAAAGGGAAGGCATGGAAAGGAAAGGCAAGGAAAGGAATGACAAGGAAAGGAAAGTCAAGGCATGGCAAGACATGGCATGGAAAATAAAGGCATGGCATGGCATGACAATGAAAGGAAAGGGAAGGTAAGGCAAGGAAAGTGAAGGCATGACAAGGAAAGGTAAGGCAAGGTAAGGCATGGCAAGGCATGGCATGGCATGGAAAAGAAAGGCATGACAAGGAAAGAAAAGACATGTCAAGGCAAGGAAAGGCATGGTAAGGCATGCCAAGGAAAGGCATGGAAAGGAAATGAATGAAAAGGCATGGAAAGTGAAGACATGGAAAGACATATTTTAACAACAGTAAATATATTTTACATACCAAAATATTTTAAGGCAAGGTATATTTTAAAAACATTCCAAATATTTTAAAAGCAGTCAAAATGAAGCCAAAATTATTCCTTTTACATACCTATGGTCATTCAAGTAGACCATCGGGATCACTTCTAATAATGACAATCTCCATTAACTTCTCATGCTTAGATTAAGGCAAGAAGTATTGTACCTTTGATGAGTTCTTTCTTGGCATTGTTTGTAGTTGGAGGTTTGTACCAATAACCAAGTTTTTAAAGTGGTATATGACTTGACCCGGTTTATAATCTTGAAATTCATAACCACCTTTCTTTCATGTACTTTCATCCCATGTCAGATATTCTCCTTTAATAACCATCAACGCAATCGAAAATTCAATGCCTTTAGAGTTTGTTATTGATCGCATGAGGGTCTACTTTCCCTCTAAGAATCATGCTAGCCAATAATTAGTGCCCCATTCATTATCTCTTGGGGAAACCACTACATATATGTGCCCTACAAAAAATGGATTGCCAAAATGTGAGTCCACTAAATGAACAAATCATAAAACATTGATGCTAGTTATTAAAAATTTAATAGAAGGATTCAATGAACCTGACAATATGATATATAAGACATGATCATAATTTGCTGAAATACTTGATTGGTCCTCCTCCAATTGGGATAATTCCATAGTTATACGTTGACCAATGGGGAGTGATACACGATCCCATCTATCAACCCATTCTGTTGTTTCACAATCATCCCATTCATTACTACTACATGGACCATAGAAGCAAGAGTGTTTTCTCATCCATATTTCAACTATTGCATTGTCTGATGTTTTAACTAAATGGAATCCATGAGTGCCCTGGATCATTTTGCATTCATACCACTGTGATCGATCTACATAAACCACCTTCTAGAAATATCTATGTACATGTCCTTTCTTGTGTGATTGGTCTTCACAGGTTCCTATTCCCTTTCCCATTATTGAAAAACACCATTCAACAATGGATTTTGCATCTCGAATGAGGGAAGTAGTTGTGAACTTCATTTTTTTCCTACATAGCACTCTTTTTATGCATGCACCTGCTCCATCATACTCCCCTTTCCTGTGCTCAAACTCAAAATAGTTCCAAATGTGTGGTACCTTTTGTTTTTTGTGCAACATACACAACCATTGAAATACATGAGCATTTTTGAACTGACCTGCGCAACCATATGAACAAATCCAATGTTGATCCATCTGTATGTTCTTCTCCTTAAGATTATTGTAGAACAACTAAAAACAATGTTGTACGTAGGCTAAGTCATGGCACTGATCATCACTTATGTATAAGTAATACTCTTTCAATATAAATTTGTTTTCTTCATTACTATCCTACCCATGCTTGTATGTGATATGGACCATTATGTTGACATGCTTTGAGTGATAATATGGGATTTGAATCTCATTTTTTGGTTGAAGGGTGCAGTTCTCAGCAAAATCAATCAATGATAACACAGTACCAACATGTAATGTATCTCTGCATATTCTAAAATGATCCTCCTGCCATTGAACCACATGGACATGATGAACATAATGTTGTGTATTTTCAACGAATTCCTTCATGAAGTCACAAAATCGTACTTGGGAAGTAACCAATTGAATCTTTTTTCTTTCTTGTCCTCCATAAATATCATATGTCACATATTTAAAGCTTTGGAAGGCAACCTTCTTCCTCCCTAATTCATACTCATCACTTACATGGATGAAATTTCTTAGTAATTCCATTCCATCGAACCTGGGGCATGTCCCATCTACGCATGTTTTTTGATAAAATGTAAAACCTTTGGCCTTGTACACAATATTTTGTGAATAAATTCTCTAGAGGACGACGCCAGAAATATAATTGAGCATTCCTGCAAAAGGGTATTATGCAAAACATGATATATATGTGTGTGTGTGTGTGTGTGTGTGTGTGTATCATAATAATAACAATACTCAATGTGATATCTACAACATGTGTTACACATTGTGTTTATTTGGACATACCAAGGATTGCATTTATGGAACGATCTTTTGCCCAAGTTAAGTGCACTATGTATTGTTCTGAATATCCCATACAATTCTGTTTGTGTAATGTCAAGAAAGTTTTTAATATGGGGTTGATGGTCCATAAATCCCGTTCTCAATTTTAGTACATCTTTTTGGTTGGAAGAATCCCTAGTGTTCTCATGCCAGAAATCTTGAACTAGTCCGTTAACCGCTCCAATTAAATTCCTCTTAGAATGAGGTAGCCTACTAGTGAAGGCCCACAAATCTATTGGGCCACCTGTGTTGAGGATATATCGTCAATGAGAATACTTTCTAAGGGTTTTGACATTGCAATTCAAGAGGTGAGAGGTTTTTTACAGGAAACAATGTTTTCTTGTGATCTTGCTAACAATTAATTGTGATAAGACACATCGAGCTGCATTATGGTCTTTAGAACGAGATTGATTACCAATTGTTTGAAAATAATCTACAAGGTTTCTAACAATATGATGACTTGTTTCTACACTTTTGACCTTTTTAATGCCTAAAATTCTTCTAACAGCAGTCAAACTTCTAGATTTTAACAAAGCTAAAAATAATTGACATTTAGCAGCATTGGATTTTGGTTCAAAATATTCTTTAATGATTTTATAAGAGTGACAACGAATAGTACGGTTAGGTAAATTACCTTCAAGTGATTCTACACCACTTTCATCGGCCTGAATGTGTTTAGGAGTTCTTCGACGCATAATGCTCAATCTAGGTAAGGATGATGAACCCTTATTCTGACACTCTTGACCTCCATGCTGTGGAGTTAACAATGTTGCAGCTCTTTCCCCTTCAATCACTGGTGGATAAACTCTGGGAGGAGAGTGGACATGGGATTGACTAGTTTCTGAAACATTTGACTATCCAACAAGAGATTTCACCACATGAACTTCTTCACCAAAATGTTGTACACCAATTGCTTCTCTAATTTCATCCATTGTATAGTCAACTCCAAGTGAATCCTCCATCATTTGGTCATCCACAAAAAGTTGTCTTGATGAGATACTGGATGGATTTCTCTCTAATGAGATATTGCGCTTTTCTTCGGGTGATGGAGGAGAAACAATAGCGGCATCTATTTTGCTAGAAATTGGATTTCCCTGAAAGCCTATGCTTTGACATACATAACTTTTCCTTTTCTCTTTCTTCTTCTACCTTTTTGATCAGTTTCTCTTTTCTCGAGGACTTTCTTTCTCGAATCTGTCGGTTTCCCATGTTTAAAGAGAAAAATTGGCTTCCAAACACCCCACCACAAATTTGTCTTTGTATTATGTAACAAGGCACAACCAAGTGGAGAAATTTGTCTTCGTATTACAAAAGAAGATAACTAATAATTCCAATTCCACTTGGACAAATTTTTCTTCCAATTCCAATAAGAAACAAGAATACACAAACAACAATTCCAATTTCACTTGGAAAAATTTGTCTTCCAATTCCAAGAAGACACAAGAAGATAATTCATTTGCATTTGGACAAATTTTTCTTCCAATTCCAAGAAGACACAAGAAGATAATTCATTTTCACTTGGACAAATTTGTCTTCCAATTCCAAGAAGACACACGAAGATACAAACAATAATTCCAATTTCACTTGGACAAATTTGTCTTCCAAAGTTTCCCACAATGGTCTGGCAATAGCACAAAACTCTCTATGAATCAAACAAGAAGACTAAAATAATAAAAACATGTATGTGCATGTTATTTTTGTGTGAAGATGTCATGGATTGTTGTCGGCCTTGAGATAGATAAGGTAGTGGAGTGTTATTGGCACCAAATAATGCCTAGCAAGAACGCACGGTCGTTCCTAGAACACGTGCACACTAAAGAACGTGAGTGTTCTAGGAACACACGTGCATTCCTACTAAGCATAAACGACCAACAAATACAACTAAATCAAGTCACAAGAGTGAAGGCGTGCTCTTAATGCAATAGATATATCATTTATTATAGACCAAACATATTTATGAATAAATATGTATAAGGATATGGGGAAAACTAAGGCCTAAGGGGTTAGGATTGAAAGTGTTTTCAAGGATAGAGAAATGGTTAGAGCACCAAGATGCAGGTGATGTGGGTGAAAGGGTTGTAGAAAAGGTATACGCATAGTGCACTCAAGCCTCGAGTGTAGAGGGGGTTAAGGGTTGAGTATAAGTTATTCCTAGGATTAGATGGAGCTAGGGGGGTCTAGGTCATGGTCTATGTCAAGATCTAGGTCATCGTCTAAATATCGCTCTATTTCTATGTCTTGGTCTAGGTCATGGTATACATCAAGCTCTAGGTCGTCGTCTAAATCTATCTCTAGCTCTATGTCATTGTCTAGGTCATGGTATATGTCTATGTCATGGTCTACGCCATGGTCATCATATAGGTATAGGTCATGCTCCAGGTCTTTCCATGTATAGGTCTTGATATGTCTAGGTTTAGGTCTAGGTCAAGGCCATTTCATTCCTTGTGTTGTAGGGAGGGGGGCTACAGAGAGAGGAAGAAAGAGAGTGTGAGAGGGGGAGAGGGGAAGA
>ML805556.1:0-12261 GCA_009831015.1 Picea engelmannii
GCTATCTACTTCAACAGAAAAACAAATTCACAAAAAAGAAAAACCAATGTGAAGAAACACACTGCAAGAAAGACTGAAACACAAGACAATACACCAACCAAGACCCAGACAGGATCCAGAAAGCCCCCTGAGAAGATAAACTTTTGATAGGGAAGAGGAGACTGCCTCTCTAGCTTCCTAAAAACTACACGCTACTGAAACTACTATAGCCCGCGGATACCCGCTTGCTATAGACAGTTAGGGCATGGGTTACCTGCGTGCAGGCCTTCTGCAGGTCGCGGGTACCTCTGTGTGTCCCGAAAAGAAATGTCGAGCGTCAGTAAAGGAAAACTGGTATTGATAACCAGGTTCCCTGCTAGCTTTCGACTTAACAGAAAACAAAAAATAGCAATGAAACATAAATTTAATTCTTTGAACTACCAAAATTTTTTTAACCAAGTCCGGAAACCCTAAGAGTAAGACTATCCCCAGTGGAGTCACCAATTCTGTTGTGGGGTATTCTACCCTACGGACTAATAAGCTAGGGATCTAAGCTTATACGCATATCATGACCCTTAAGATTTAACTTTTAACCTTCTACCCAAAATCTCAACCCCTTTTCTCAGGCAAACACGGGAATAATGGACTAACCTTTTTGTCGATGGTTGAAGTAGATCCTCCGTTGAGTTGTTATCTCCTTGTTGTTGCTGCTCCTTCCACAAAGCTTTCTGAAATCAAGACAACACTATGCATGCATGCTACTGATCTACTAGGGGGTTAGAGATAAAACATAAATCAAATAACATAGATGAGATTCATGTATTCGGGACGGGAAAAGCATCTTTTTCATTAATCTCAATATGAACCAACTTACAATGATTTCTTAGATCGGCCACCGTTCCTCGATCCTGATCCTGGGTTCCTCCTCTTCTTTTTGTCCTCCCACTACTGCTGCATGAATTTCTCCTAAAGATTGAGGCAAGGCTAAAGGGTTGGGACAAAACTGACTTGGCAATTTGGCAGAGTTTCTTTGCTATGATTTTTTCCCCATTTGAATAGTACCCCTACCCCTCCTTTTATAGGCTAGAAGGAGCTAGGGTTTTAGGCGAACTCTCGGCCATGCATGGCGAAGAGTTCCAGTTAACTGACAAAAAGCCTCGTGTCCCGGTGGAAACTTCCCTGATTTGTTTCCTTGTTAGGTACCCGCAGGCTGTTTTAGGTTAGCCCGCGGATGCCCGCATGCAGTAGAAGGACAGCAAGCGGTTGCCCGCGCCCAGTGAGAAGTTAGGGCGCGGGTTGCTTGTTTTAAGTGGTTTTTTGAGGATTTGTTCAGCATGGCTTTGTCTAGGAAGAGGCATGAGTAGGCCTGATACCAGGTAAACCTGTATGGTGCATTTTAGGGTTATAACACTAACTGTTCTGCACTTGTTATTTCTATAGGATGTCATGTACCTCATTTTGTACATCATAATTTTTCTTTAGCGGATGTTGATGTCCTACTGGAACATTGCGCAATTGTATCTCATATTATTCAAAAAACTCTTAGATATGCCCATTGATTCTCATTGGTCTCTAACCAGATGTATCCGTTTTTATCCAAGATGCTTCTTTACTGTACATTGCTCTAAAGTTGTTTGAGACAACTTTATACTATGTTTATCACATGATTGCAATTATTTTTGCAACAATCAAATTCACTCATGTTCACTTGTTCAGTCTTTTCTATCCACATATGTGAGTGTCCTAGTTTCTTGAACATTGTTCTCTGATCATCTATTACTGCAACTTCATTTTTCTTCCATGTTCCATTTACTCCTTTTATCATACTGTATGACGTATTTATCATTGATTGTTTTTTTGAGTTCCAAGAGTTATAGGCTTTGTGGCCATATCCATCACAACTGTAACATCTCATAATGTAACAATGTGAAGCAATATGTCCAAAATGATTGCAATTCCAACATCTTATACTTTTGTTGAACATACTAACTTGTTTTCTTCCATGATGCCTACAATCTAAGGCTTTATGACCATATTTATTATAAGAAAAACAATAACCGTTAAAAACATTTTCATACCTTCTTTGATTCATCCATGAAGGTGTCTCTCTTCTGAAATTTCTTTGAGGTATATGAATAGCTTCTGGATGTCTTCCTTGATCTGATCTTCTAAATTTTGTAGTGTTGCTTTTATTATTTGAACGTGAAGAACCTGAGTCACACCTGCTTTCACTTTTTACAAATGAAGGAGTTGTTTCAAACCTATATTCATCCTTTACAAATGAAGGGCCTATGTCTATTGGCACAGGGGCAGACCTAGGGTTTAGCTCCAAGAGCGCACCAAGAAGCCCTAGATACTAGCCCTTTCGGCAGCACCTGTGAAGCAAATGCAGTCTCACCCGAAGCAACTATGAGGGGGTTGTAGGACAGAGATGTCTACAACCAGGGGAATATCAAGTGGTTCTTATTACAACAACAACATACCATGCATATACCATTCAACTAGATATATCTATCCTTCACAGCTATAAATCTGATTTAATACAATAATGCAGATAACAACGTAGAAACGATAGATCTCAAAGCATCAATCACACACACAACAACATATGTACATGGTTCACCCTCTCTTTAGGGATATGTCCACAGAACTATGCTTATGATATATTAAGATAAATCTTACAGTTCTTATCTACGCTCTTGGCCAGCATATCCTTTCTCTTCTCTCTCTCCTTCTCCCCTTCCTGCACACCCAGCTACATGACTTGATCTTTGCACCCAACTGAAGATCTTACAATACCAGAAGATTCTCACTCTCATCACTTCTCTTACTCATAGTACAACATTCTCTCAATGAACAATCAACCAATAGAAAGGCTTAACAATAGTACCAACCCGACCTAGGTCCTCTCGACCTTTATTTATACATTACAATCCCTCACCGATAGCCTCAGGTCAAAACCTAGGTGTCAAAACCCTAATTACCAAAACCCTAGGTGTCTACAACCCTAGGTAAAATTGGCCTATTTTTTTTAGGCTTCGCTAGCCTCTCTTTCCTTCTTCATCTCACGGTGCTCCAAGGCATCTAATGCTAGATTTTTCCACTTCTTGAGTCATCCTTAGTCCATCTTCCTTGTTGATCTGTCATCCTTGATCTCCTCATCCAACGGCTTGCTTTTCTGCACTTCACTCCATCTTTTCTGTTCTTTTTCTCACTTTGACCCAGTGATAGTCACTGTGTCTCTTGTGAAGCTCACTTTTTATCTTTTATTCCTTGTTATTCTCTTCCTTCCATAACCAAGGGCCAACATGCCTTCAACACTCACCTGTGACTCATCCCAAGGCACTTGAGATATGATACTCTTTTTTTACTTCGACTTGTGACTACGCAGTGCAGCCCTTGCTTTCTGCTTTCTACCTCCTTTCCATCCTTGTGCAGACTGTCTTTTCTGTGTCTGGTACCCAGTTTCAACTGCACCTGGATGGTTGTCTTCTTGATTCTACTGAGAGTTGCGAGGAAGTTGGTTGTCATAGTACAACTTCAGCTGACTCCCACTCACCAAGCCTTCCTTCCAGTTTCCTTTCAATGTCTTCAGTTGCACAACTCCTCCTTCTCTAACATAGGCAATCTCATATGGTCCAAGCTAATGCGTTCTGAACTTCCCAGGGTGTTTTGATAAACTTACTTTCATATACTGGTACTAAATCACCTTGCCTGAATATTTTCTTATTGATGTGTCTGTCATGATAGGCCTTTTCTCGTTCCTTCTGAATTTGCTAATGGAAGCCTGCAATGAATCTGTATTCTTCTAGTTCGACCAACTGTGTTAGCCTCTCATGAATAGTTCTAGTATCATCCATGTTTGTAAATGAAACAATTCTTAAGCTTGGTACCAAGTACTCCATTGGTACAACAACTTCAAGACCATAAACCAACTTGAAAGGGGTCTTCATTGTTAATTTATTGCAAGTGGTTCTATAAGCCCAGAGTATTGTTGGTACTCTTAAATCCCAGTCATCCCTGTTCACACTACAAATCTTTGTCAATGTTGTCTCCAAGATCTTTTTGAATGCTTCAACCATTTCATTTGCTTGTGGATGGTAAGGTGTACTTTTCTGATGGTGGACTGCAAATTCTTCAGTCAGGGATTCAACTGTCTTATTGATGAAGTGTGTACCTTGATCACTCATAAGGACCTTAGGGAATCCGAACTTGGTTATTATGTCATCAAATATAAAATGCATAGTTGTAGCTACACTACAGTCTTTGACTGCTCTTGCTTCAGCCCATCTAGTCAGGTATTTTGTTGCAGTGATAATATACCTTGCTCCTGTGCGCTTTCCTGGTGGGTTTATAGGTCCCACGAAGTCAATGGTCCATTTTTCAAATTCCTGTAGGGTCATCTATGGTGCTAATGGCATATCATCTCTTCAGGATGGTTTTCCAACTCACTGGCATGCATCGCATGCTCTGGTATATTCTTTAGCATCTTTGTGTAACGTAGGCCACCAAAGGCCATCTTATAGAACCTTCTGCACAGTTTCTTTTCTTGCATAATTTCATCCTAGAATTCCTTCATGATCTTATTCGAGGATCATAGGGAATTCTATCTCCATCACACATCTTCTTATTATCTCATCAGGTCCCATTTTATATATCTGATCAACTACCAGTGAAAAATATGCAGTGCGCACCACTAGTTGTTTCTTCTGAGGAATCATGTACTCGCTTGGAGCCATTCCTATTGACAGGAACTGGGCTATGTCTGCGAAGTGGTCATCAATATTTCTAATGGTGAGCAGTTGTGCATCCAGTAGTGTATCCTCCAGACTGGTAGGTTCTTCACCATGCTCCAACCTTGACAGGTGGTCTGGACCCTTATTCATTCTTCCTGGCTTAACTATGATCTCAAAACCATATTCTTGAAGTAGGATAAGCCATCTGTAGATTCTCCCCCCCAACACTAGCTTGTTGACTAGGTACTTCAATGCAGAGTGATCAGTAAACATTTTAAAGTGTTCTCCCAACAAGTAGTGTCGTAATTTCTGCAATGCATACACCATGGCTAATCCCTCTCTCTCTTTAGTAGTGTAATTGATTTCAGCTGTGGATAGTTTTTTGCTGGCAAATGTTAATGGATGGTCAATGTCCTCTTCTCCAGGTTGTGCCAGTACTTCTCCTAATTCAATAGAATATGCATCAATATGCACATGAAATTCCTTGCTCCAGTCTGGAAAGAATAGAATGGGCGTAGTCACCATATTTTGTTTCAGTGTGTCGAAGCTCTACTGGCATTCGTCTGTCCAACCAAACTGACAATATTTATTTAATAAATTTGCCATTGGCACAGTAATCTGAGAATATCCCTTGATAAATTTCATGTAATAGCCAGTATGTCCTAGTTCAGTGCGCATTTTTTTGACTAATGTAGATGGTGGTAAATCAACTATAATTGCAATTTTGAATGGATCCACCAACAATCCTTGCTGGCATACAATATGACCTAATAATACTCCAAATGGTGAGAATAATATGCACTTCTTCAAGTTCAAATCAATTTGACACTGCCTGCATTTATCTAGCATTAGCCTTAGACATTCAATATGATTTTTCAACAAACTAAAAACAGTCCAGTCATCAAAGTATGCTTCTAAAAACTTATGCAAAAATTCTTTGAACGCTTCAACCACCACCCTGGAAAATATGGCTGGGGCATTCTTTAGTCCGAATGGCATTAGTGTATATTGGTAGGATCCCCACTCTATGGAAAACAGAGTCTTATGATGGTTCTCCTTGGCGATATGGAACTGATGGTATCCTGAAAACCCATCTGTAAAAGAATATACTTCCTGACCTTCAATGTTATCCAGTACTTCATATGTGAATGGTGTAGGGAAAGGATCATGTAGACAAGAATCATTCATCTTCCTGAGATATACGTAAATCCTGATCTCACCTGTCTTTTTATCTTTCACTATTATGGGGCTAATCCACTCTGACTCTTCGACAGATTCAATAATCCTTGCTTCCAACATTATGTCGAGCTCAATCTTTACTTTTTCCTTATATTTCAGGTTCAATCTGTAGGGTCTTTGCTTGACTAGATTTGCATCTGGTTTCAAAGGTATTCTCATTTCTCCCATAGGTCCTTTGATTACCTTCATATCAGTGAACTTGGTCGAGAACAAGTCCTGATACTCATGCAATAATTCTATGATTTTGTCAGTGGTAGCAGCGTCCTAGTAATCTCCGACATTGGAAAGATTTGGTGTCTCCTCTATCCCGATATTGACTTTCTTTATCTTTATCGGCTGTCCAATGAATGGAAGTTCAATTCCTAGTCCTTTCACATCTCTCTGACCTTCGGTTTCTATGATATTCACCTTCCTTGGATCATCATCTTCGTCGGCATTAATGTTGTAGCAGGTGTGCAGTTTCTGGAGGGGCTCAATCCATTCATCATCTTCTTGCTCCAAAGGGAGGCCAGATGCCTCCTTAAATACTTTCTGTCTCACCATATGGAGTGCTTGATCTACTGAAGGAAATTCACTTTCAAACAAAAAGGTGGTTATAAAATTCTGGATCATACCTTCCCATTCTGAAGTGACGAGGCACAACTCTGCTTGAAGGTACCAGTTAATCGGGGTAGTATCCAATGTATTGACGAATATATGTACCCATTTTTCTCTAGGAATGTTACTCCAGGCCTCTTCGCATCTTCGTACATGCTCCTTTGGGCAACTTCGACCTGTGTACCTTGCTTCCCAGCTTCCTACTTGTGTTGAAAACCGCGCTGTCATCAAAGTTCCACATTGTGTCCAGTCTGTAATATTGCTTTTATGTGTCCCCCACCATCTTGTTGTTGTGGCTTTCATGGCCTCATCCATTTCCAATAGCCTCTATTGTGTTGGTACACTTGTCTCAAATTCTGATAAAAATTTCTCTAAGGGGTTCAACCCATCAAATGTGGGTAGATTAATCACCATTGTGCCAATACAGTGAACTTCTCTGGTTAGCCTAGCACATTTTCTTGTAGATACTTCGTACATTTGGTTCTACCAATTCTCCAATGCTTCTTTTGAGTCGGATGAACATGTGTTTTCACTTTGCTAGCTCAAATTCCCATCAGTTATAGGGTTGATATAATCCTGTTGTCTAGTTGTTAATTTGTATATGTTTTCTTGTTCAAATGAGTGGTCCTCTTCTCTAATAGGTTCTGTATATCATGGATGCTCATATGGGTCTAAAGGTACAATGACCCTAAGGCCAACTTTCTCAAATGTCATGCGTATTTTCTTTAGATCAACAACAGTGAAATTGTCAAAGGCCCAATCAATTCCTAACAATGCAGGGTAAGGGCAACTATCATCAACAATTTCAATTACCTCAAAATCTGCAAAGGTTCTTACTCCATCGATGTCCATTGGGACATGCTCTAATCATCCAAATGGGCTAACAACTTGTTGATTAGCCATTGGAAGCTTGATAGGGGAATATATCAGCTTGGGTTTTCCCATCAGTGCCCAAGTCTTCTTCATCATGACATTGACTTCTGACCCTAAGTCAACAACCAGATGATCTATCTCATATTCTCTTATCTGAGCATTCAAGTGTAATTATTTATTTTTCCTTCTCCTTTTTCCAATTTGGTGCACTGCCCTATTCAGTAAGGGCTCTATCTTTCCTAGCTCATACTGCTTGATTAAACCTTGTAATTCTTGTACAATGCCTTTATCTTGAATCAACTTAACACAAGTGTACAAAAATTCCATGAGTTTGCTTACCTATTTCCCTTATGTTGGTGATGAAGATGGATCAAACGCTTGGGGCATGCCATATTCTTTGATTTCTGGTTGTTTCTTTGATGAAGATCCTTGATCTCCTTTGAACTCTTTTCTTGCCACCTCAAATATCTGTCTTTCTTTCTTAGCAACGAATGTTGGGGTCTTCTCTGTAGCTTTCTGGACTCCATGGTAATTTTTAGTCTTTCCTTGGGCTGCTCTATCTTCTCCTGTAGCAGAGCCTCCTCGAGTGATAACAATGACTCTAGGATCTTATCTGTGAGGTTCAACATATATCAGTTGTACTTGTGGGTTGTTTTGAGGTCCTCATATTTCCTAAAGTTTATCCAGTAGCACAGGGCATTTCTCTATGACATGCTCGAAGGAGTTACAGTAACTATAGGTTGTGCAGGGATTCTGACAATCCCTCGTTAAATGTCCTAGCTGCGTGCAGTTGTAATAGATCATTTGTCCTCAGACTCGACCCATACCTCCTCCTCCTCCTCCTCCTCTGTAGCCACCGCAAGGAGTGAAATTTCCTCTCCCTGGAGAGTTGTACTGCAGAGTGTTTCCTTCTTGTTGTACTTCACCTTGAATCTTGTATATGTCTCTCGACCTTTCATGCATGAGATCATAAGCTCTACATTCTTGATCATCATGCCCCTTGGATTTACAGATTGTGTAATACAAGTTTTTGGGTGTTTGGACATACTTTTGCATGTAGTAGCACTCACCTGGGCGATCCCTATTTCTGCATACATCACACCAGGGTAAGTTAACTTGCTTTAAGGGGCTCAGTGCCCCTGATGCCAAGTACTCATGAAATAAGGGAAAATGTTCCTTCTCATGGCCTTCATATCTACATATTACACACCATATATCTTCCCTTTTGTATTTTCCCTTATCTTTCTTCATATCCTCGACCTGTAAAAACAAACTAGTTAGTTGGCTCATGATCTGGCTAATGCTTGAGCTAGATTCTCCCATCGGTGTTGATTCAAGCTTCATGGAGATCTCCAAATATTCTTCCTGAGATGAAATCTCCTGCTGCAACAGAGGGAATCTTATGTGTGGTAACAACGGAGCAATGAACCATTCTTTATTCTGTTCACTAGGGATCTAGAAAGTTAATCGGCCTGTCAAGGTTTTGAATCTCTAGTCGAACTCTCAAATAGGTTATGCTACCTTTTGTTTAATCTCTTTTAGTTCCATAATACACTGTGACTCTGACTTAGTTTTATTAAACTCCGAAATCAGTGCATTCTTGATCTCATTTAGGGGCTTAGGTTGTGCTAGTTCTTGGACAAGTTTCATGTACTAGCTCAGTGTGCGGTCCCTTAGCGTAGTGCTGAACTGGGTTCTCTTCATGGCTTCATCAGTGATACTTTTAATATTACATATAGCTTCACACATAAACTAATGCTGATCTGGATCTTCAGATCCATCTCCTCTAAAGATAGGGAGTCTCATTTCATCTTCCATAAAGATGACTAGGGTTCTTGTCTGAGTAGATGTTGAGCTACTAGTAATAGTACTCTGAAGACTCTGGTGTTTCTGACTATTCTGATTTCTAAGTATTGTTGGGACAATAGGAGGATTAACGTTACTTACTTTAGTATTTTGTGTAGTTCCTAAGGTTTTTGGCTCACTTTGGCACAGTTCTTCATCTTCCCCTTCTTCTATTCTGGTGGGCTCTGGATGCTCTTCGTCGGTTAGATCTACCTCTTCTCCACTATAGAAACCCTCTTCTTCGTAGTTTTTCTTAAACACGTTCTCAAGGTGAACTCCTCGGAATACTTTCCCACTGCACGTATGTCATACTTCTGTGTCTCTGTTGTTGTCTGAGATCTTGAACATTATCCTTTTCAGTTGAAATCAATCTATTGTATCTTCAAGATGTGGTTTTCATGCAAGAGCATCTTGATTCTTAGCTTCAGTAAGTGAAATTTTTTTCCTCTGGTTCCTTTGAAAAAGTATCTCTCGGCTTGGCTATACGATTATGTTCTTTCAAAAAAAAACTTGGTGATATACCCTTTGATGGTACTATCAATAGAGTGATCTACTTCTCTGGATACAACATTGTCGACTCTTTTGACCTTCTGGATCAATGATGGTGTCCAAACCACAGGTGGTCTAGACCTAATTTCAAACTGAGTGTCAGCTAACCTAGTCAACCACTCATGTAGCTCCTGATGGATTCCTCCCAAGAAGATCTCATGAATGTCAGTGAAGATGTATCTTTGTAGCCAATCTTCAGTTCTTATTCTGGAATTTAGCGAAGTCCTTCTCTTGATTCTCTATCCATTTCTGAATCTCTATCTTCGATGGGAACCACCTTGACATTTCCTTAAAAATATTCATGTCCCGCCAATGGAACCATTTGTTGGCATAGGGGCAGACCCAGGGTTCAGCTCCAAGAGTGCACCAATAAGCCCTAGCTACTGGCCCTTTCAACAACAATTTTGAAGCACATGAAGTCTCACCCGAAGCAACTATGAGGGGGTTGCAGGATAGAGATGTCTACAACCAGGGGAATATCAAGTGGTTCTTATTACAACAACAACATAACATGCATCTACCATTCAACTAGCTAGATCTATCATTCACAACTATAGATTTGATCTAATACAATAATGCAAATAACAATATAACAACGAAAGACCTCAAAGCATCAATCACACACACAACAATAGATGTACGTGGTTCACCCTCTCTCTAGGGATACGTCCACATAACTGTGCTTATGATATATTAAGATAAATCTTATAGTTCTGATCTACGCTTTTAGCCAATAGATCCTTTCTCTTCTCTCTCTCCTTCTCCCCTTCTTGCACACCCAGCTATAGGACTTGATCTTCGCACCCAGCTGAAGACATTACAATACCAAAAGACTCTCACTCTCAACACTTCTCTTACTCACAGTACAACGTTCTCTCAATGAAAAATCAACCAATAACAAGGATTAACAATAGTATCGACCCGACCTAGGTCCTCTCGACCTCTATTTATACATTACAATCCCCTCACTGACAGCCTCGGGTTGAAACCTAGGTGTCAAAACCCTAATTACCAAAACCCTAGGTCAACTTGACCCATTTTTTCTAGGCTTTGCCAGCTTGTCTTTCCTTCTTCATCTCGCAGTGCTCCAAGGCATCTAATGCTAGATTTTTCCACTTCCCGAGTGATCCTCGATCCATCTTCCTTGCTAATATGTCATCCTTGATCTCCTCATCCAACAACTTGCTTTTATGTACTTCACTCCATCTTTTCTGTTCTTTTTCTCACTTCGACCCAATGATAGTCACTATGTCTCCTACAAAGCTCACTTTTTGTCTTTTCTTCCTTGTTCTTTGCTTCCTTCCATAACCAAGGGAAATAGTGTCAGACCTGTTTTCATCCTTTACAACTGAAGGAACTATGCCAGACCTGTTTTCACCTTTTACAAATGAAGGACTTGCATTAGATTTCTTAGGAGTACTGATTTCTTCCTTGTTGTATCCAATACTAGATTTGTCATTTCGTGATCTTTGACTATCCAAGATCTCATCCAGGGTCATGGAGTTTTTCAAGAACTTGATTTGGGTGTATGAATTCTCAACCTTCTTTCTAAGATTCACAACTTTTTCTTCCAACTCATGACAATATTCTTCCTTTTTTTCCAACTGGTTCCTTACTACCTCTTCTCTCCTTTTAGCTTCATCAAGTTGAATTTTAAGATTGACATAGATTTCCCTTAGTTCTGCAAGGTTTTTTCCTGGTTCATCATCTTCCTTATTTTCTTTTACTTGACTAATTTCTTTTTTCATCTTCTCGATCTCCTCTTCTTTCTCTTCTAACTGATTGTCCTGCTCATATATTATCTTTTCACTGTCCTTGAGCATTTGCTTTATTTCCAAGACATGATTTTGACTCTTTTCAAGAAATTCTTTAGTGTAGTCTTGAAGATAGCTATAGTATGATTTATTATGGTCATAGAGGTATTCACGGAGACTCCAATCAACCTTTTGTTTGGCCTTTGGTAGTTCTTCTTCTTCTTCTTCCATGGGATAAATTCTAACAGAACATTATGTTATTGTATCTAAGTCTTCTTCTTTACTTGTAGGGGAGGATTCAATATCATTGTTATTGCAATCTAAATATTGTGGGGAGTCCTTACTTTTATTGATGCCTGATTCTTCATCTTCATCCTTGATAGGATGTCTTTTATGTCTTCATTTTTTATTTGATACATCTTTTCTAATTTCAGCCATAAGTCCCTGGCAGATGTGCATTGTCCTATATGTTTCACCTTTTTCGTCACCTTGGTGAGCAAATAAGAGGTTCTTGCAAGCTCAGTTGGGTTTGCTGAGAAGGACAATTGTAGAGGAAAGAGTTAGAGAAAGAAAAACAAAACTAGAATTAAGAATTAAACTAATAAACACTAAAATCATAAGCATAGGGACATAGAGATAACAAGAACAAAAAGACCCATGTCACCAATGTTTGAGGCTTGATCTATTGA
>ML805556.1:32572-46823 GCA_009831015.1 Picea engelmannii
GAGTCCCTTCTTCCTCCAAGGGAAGGCTCTTGGACCCTCACTAGTAGCTCTTCTTACAACAAGAAAAATGAAAATGGTGGTGAAAGAACTCTTTGCAAATCCACTCAATGGAGAGGTGGATTGCTCAATGAAATGGTGCCAATATGTTCTTGTAAAGGATGGAGTCCTTAAAACAATCTAGGCAACATAACATTACTTTGAATTCCTTGAGAAAATGAGGTGCATTCATGGATTTTTATAGCATTGCATTGGGTTATTGTGTAACTCCTTTGTAGTGTGAAAAGAGGCCATTTATGGCATTATTGGGTCTTTGACCAGCCCACCATTCGGATCTAGCCCGGATTTGGAGTCAAATCAGCTTGGGAGCTGAACCATAAGTGGTTGGGAGGTCGACCACATTCATAAATGCACCGTTTAGCAGGTGCACGGATTTTTGCGCTAATAGGCGCACATCGTGCGCGTATGCGCGCTTTCTACGTCCCTGTTCTGTGCATGTGCGCGTGCGCCCAACTTCTGTAAAGCGCTCTTCAAATTTTCACTACTTTGTATAGTTTTTCCCCTTTTTTGAATGTGGTGAGATTAATTCAGGGCCATGAATGACTTCATTACTATTTGACGATGTTGAGTTCTTGTAACCATGTGTGGACGAAATTTCAGTGATAACACTATACTTGCCTTGACTGTATCTGATAATCCATTGAGAAGAATCTTCAATGCTACTTGGTCTTCCTTACTCTTCTTTGGACTGTAATTTTGGATAAATTCTTTGATGTAGCTAAATCCCAGGGCTTGCTTACTACTGAATTCGAAACTTCAGATCATTTTGACTTCAAATACTATTTCATATTTTCTCTCCATGAGGAATAACATGTTCCATCAAATAAGGGAGCTTCAATTGCGGAGAGATCCATCTGTCCACCCATTTATTCAAGATCTACCTTCTTGTTACACATTATTTTCTTCATCCCTATGACCGTTATTTTCATCATCCCTATGACTGTTAATGATGTAAACCTATATGTTACCTTCAAAGGGGTCAATGGCCTGAGTTCCTGAAGAAAGAAGAGAGAAGAACCTTTCCTGAGAAACGAAGTTGCATTATCCTTTGTAAAAACCCTATTAAAGAGGATGTTCACAGATTTCTATATAGACAGGCTACAAGAATTCTTGATTCTTGCAGGTTGCACCATAGCTGGGTTGCGAGAGGTTCGCAGTTTTCTCTATAAGCAGGGTGCGAGAATGCTCATACGTGGGAAAAACGACCATTTTCTCGATGCTTCTATAAGGATAAACTTTCATGGTGAGGTGGCATCCAAATGGTTTGGATCTTACTCGCTTTCATGATTTAGTGGGATCATCCTAACCTCCTCACCTTATCCTCTTCATCTTATAAAAGGAGAGGAGCTCTCATGGAGAAAGTTAGTTGTTTTTGGCTTGGGATTGTTAGCTTGGTTAGAGTGGCTTTGAGATTTGGTTTGTCAAGATATATTGTGAGTAGCTATCAGATCCATGGTGTCAGAATCCTTGGAGAAAGAAGTGTGTGGGAAATGAAGGGCAGTTGGAAGGGACCTTACGAAATCAAGGCCATGGTTGTAATCTCTCTTTCACATTTAATATGATATAGTAATATGATTCTTTCCTATAAATCTTGTTGTGTTTTATTGTATGATTCCTTGATCACATACATAGGTTTATATTAAGTTTATGCTATTACTATCACTTTGGTCGGTTGCCTTCTTTTGTAGGATCATAATTGTATGAGCGTTGGAATGGAGCTAGGATGGCGATGGCGAGAGGAAGTGGAATTTAAATGGTATGTCACCTATTCCTATTTAGTTAGTAAATTCAATATCTAAAACTTAAGGAAAGCGTCATGTTCTGGTGTGTTTTGTTCTATATATAGGTGGATATAGGGAGATCAGTTAGTGTCCGCACCTACTGATTTATCTGATAAAAAAATTTGTGACTTAAGTGGGGAACAGATTGTTTCCTAGTTAGTCTAGTTTCCCTTGCTTTGATTGCTTGATTTATGGTCTCTGAGTCTATGGGAGATCCATCCAGACTCTCTGGATCTGAAAGTTCACTCAAAAATTTTGTCCTTTTTCCAATTTTTTCTTGATTACAAACCTTCTTGCACTATACCTCTCTATGGCCTATGAGAATCATTGATGCTCGCACCCTACTACTAAGTTCAGTGCGACCTCACAAACTGCCTATATCTAGACCATGAGAAACCCTAATTTTCGCACTGTACCCCACTACCAGGCTACGAACTCATTTGTAAAAGTTTTGGATTAGGTCTTCATGTCTTTTTGATTCTCAATTTTGCTTTGATCAGCTGGATTGAACTTTTGGAGACTATATTGATATGTTTACAGTCTGCTTGACATTCTTTGAGTTGCTTTTAGCCATCTTTGCTTTGTTTGGTTTTGAAGGATCAGTCTCTTGCTTTGAGTGTCTTTCAATTACAAAGCGTGTGTTTTCTTTAGAATTGTTTAGGGAAAGATCAGATTTCTTCTGACTAGTTCACTTTAAAAGAAAACTTTTAGTTTGGGTTTCTTTGTTTTAACAATGTTCATTATTGCTTTCAGTGAAATTTTTGAAACAAAAAGATTTAATTTCTTGCTTTATATTAGATTGGGGGCATCCTTGCATTTGAATTAGTGAAATTGCATGAATCGTGCATTGGTGTACAATACCTTTTTCTCATTTCTTGAGAATCTTGATATTGATGAGTTTAATAAATTTTGGAACATTGTGCATATGGGAATGATAAATGTTTTCTCCTTCTCGTGGCATAGATTTCATCGAAATGAAAAGATTGCATCCTCATCCCTTTGCATAACTTTCGAGTCAGTCACAACACCTTATTGTCTACGCCATCTTCCTTTTGGGTAACAACAGCCTTAAAAATAAAGTGCTTATAAAAATTGATTAGACATTTTTTATACTTTCTGGTAGCAAACCTACATTGGATTAGTTGTAGGGATTTGGAATAGGTGTGAAAGATAACTTTCCAAATATGAAAACACACATAGAATCTTGAGATAGGGAGAAACAAATCCACTTATCACATTTTTTCCTGGGAAGCCCTTCTCACACAAGGGTCAATCACGAGGTTGCATTAAGACTGGTAGAGTTACTCACCCTTCTTTGTTGGTCTTGGTGTAGACATTGCACGTATTATGGGGGTCACTTGAAGGTATACCCACAATTATGAGTGGAAACCTTTTGAGTTGATTTCGGGCTAGATACCCTGCCTTTGCCCGTGGATCAGACTGTTGATTGTTTCCCCAGGCATCACTATATTAATTTGTAACCTCAGTGGCCTATCTCTCTAGGTTCTTTACATGAGGTGACTGTGGAGGGGCAAGTCTTCATGGTACCTGGAATCGACATTGGCCAAACTCACTCGGGCTCTTTGGAGGGTATACCCACTATTATGTGTGGGAGCTTGCACCAAGGCATAAGTCTGTTAAGCAGGTCATCAACATAACTTTTCAACCCGCTCTATCTCAACCCCTTCTTACTTTGTTCCCACGACATTGGATTTCATCACCAACTAGTGCGTTCATTGTGAGAAGGTTTTGTTTGCTTGCTTGCTTACTAGATTTTTAGCGTGTGTTATTTTTTTTCCCTAGAGGACTCTAGGTTGGATATTTATTTAATGGCGTCAGTTCTTGGAATGACCAATGAAGGAAACCCTACTCTAGGGTAAGCTTTTGTTTTTCCTTCTTATGGAAACATTGGTCCTCCTCATATTGTTACTTTGAGCCTTCCAGGTCTCACAATTGGATTACCAGTATGGTTTTTCTCCACTCAGGTAATCCTGAATGCAGTTAGTGCTTCAGTCGTAAGAACTTCCCCCCATGAGAATCAACCTCATGTTGATCCTTCACCTTCTTCACTAGTAAGGTCTTATTCACCTTCTTCACTTGCAAGGTTGCCTTCCCTTTCATCTTCTTCGTCGAGTGAAAGTTCTGAAGCTATTATCCCAGTGAATAAGAAGAAGAAGAAAAGGAAGATTAAGAAGAAGAAAGATAAACAAGGGTCAAAGCTTCCAACCACTGTCAAACATGTTGGAAAACAACTAGTTACTGTTAATCGTGTTGGGAATGTTGATGATGTCAAGATCACCCCAACAAACCGTAAGCCTAAGTACCCTTGCAGGATTTTTAAGGGTAGCCATATTATTAAGGATTTCCTTGGTCTATCCAAGGTTATAGAAGCATGGTCTACACATCCTTGCCAACCCATGTTGTCAGCCTCTAAACAACATGTTGATGACTTCCCGTCGACTAGTCACGATATAGTTGGGAAGAAGAAAAGTAGAGCCAAGTTCCCGTGTATGTTATGCAAAGGGCATCATCTAACTCATATTTGCCCTCTATGGACAAAGACTCAAAATTACTACAAGACATGACTGTTTCACAGCCTCAACTTCCAACTTCTTATCGCAAGATTTCTCTCAAACCACTTGTAGTTGCTGGAATGATCAATCTGGTTCCCCCATCGGCCAGTCTAGTTGATCAAGTGGTCAATATGGTCATGTCCTTAATTGAACCAGATGACAAAGTGGTTGATCCAATCCCATCCTCGGTCGATCCCACTCTCCCTTTAGAGAGTGTTAACAAAGTGGTTGATTAGATCCCATCTTCGGTCAATCCCACTCTCCCTTTAAAGAGTTTTAACAAAGTGGTTGATCTGATCCCATCTCGGTCAATACCACTCTCTCGTTAGAGAGTAAAACCCAAGCGATCGATCTGTTTCCACCTATTGACCCCATTCTCCCCTTGGAGAATGAAACCCAAGTGGTCAATCTGATCTCTCCATTAGTCGATCCTACTCTCCCGCTAGAGAGTAAACCCGATACTGCCCATGTTTTTCTCGTTGATACAGAATCTACCATGCTAGGGGCTATTCCTCCTTCTCCCGCAGAACCCCCTCCAAGTTATGAGGCCATCCATTTTGATTGGGGTGTGCTAACTGGACCTTGTCTTCCCTCTCACATTCCTTTCCAGATTATAGTACAGGTTTGTGGTCAAGACGTTCCTCGGACACTGATAGATGAAGGTGCATCCGTTAGTATTTTTTCCTCTTTTGCTTGGAAAGATTTGGGTTGTCCTCCACTTGCGCTGATTACGTAGAATATGTTATCTTTTAACAGAAGAACCGGTTAACCTTTAGGGACCCTTCCTCAGTTTCCTATAACTTTGGGAAGGAAAACTGTCTTTATTGACGTCATGGTAGTCCAGGACCCCTTGGATTTTGCTTTACTCCTTGGGTGAGATTATGTCTATGCCATGAAATTTATTGTGTATACTCTTTTTCGTGTGATATATTTCCCTCAAAATGGACGAGTTGTGATTGTTGATCAACTTTCATTCATTGACCCTGACTGGATTGCCTCCCTAAATCGTTCTTATATGCAAACGGTATTGCTCCTGCCACAAGTCAATTATGTGGCATTGTCGCCCATGGCTTCAACCTCTGATGACTTAGATCCAGTAGTTGACATGGTGATATCTTCGATAGGGTTGTTAGCGCCTGATCTCTTTACTCTTATCGCGACCCTCAACATGGTGTCCTTCCAGTGTGTATTTCTTCCTTCCAATGAAGACCTCTTGGAAGCTATGATCGAGTTTTGTCCCTTGACATGGTGTCATTCTAGAGCATTGACCTCTTGGAATCCATGATCAAGAAGAGAGACTTCGAGGATAGTTTTTGCATCTTCGAGGCAACCTCATTAAAAATTGAAACATAGGTCTTAGAGCATATTTCTTGTTTCTATGTCAAGCTCGTTAAAAAATGAAACAGTTTTCCCCCTCTCTATTTGAGTCAAGTCCCTCGTCTAGTATTTGAAGCTTCACTCCATTCGCCTTTGTAGTTGGATGAAACGAAGCTTCGGGGGCTTTTTCTTTCAGCGTCTAGACTTCATGTTGAATTTAGAGTCGCTATCTTCTTAAGCTAGGGGTTAAATACCAACCATGCATGTGTTATGTGTTGGGAAGTCCAAGCATAGTTTTCTATGGTTCAAGCTTGTGTAAAAATGAAACCACTTACCTCAAGCATAGTTTCCCCTGGTTCAAACTTGTGTAAAAATGAAACTAGGTCCAAGCATAGTTTTGTTTTGTTTTAAAGATTGCATAAAAATGAAAACAATCCTGAGCTTAGTCTTTGTTCTATCTCATGCTTGTAAATACATGAGAATAAGTTACCAAGCTTAGTCTTTGTTCTTTCTCATGCTCATAAATCAATGAGAATGTAACCAAGTATACTTTTATCACTTTTTTGGACTTGTAAAGGTTATACGAAAAAGGAACCCCCTGGAGTTCCCTTTAAGCTCTTTTCAGACTCTCTAAACATGAAAATATTGATGAGCAATCTTGTTCTTTTCACGCTCGTAAAAATGTTTGAAGAAAATGTTCGATGAGCGATAGTTTATCACTTTTCAATATCGTTGAACTAATTTATGAAAAAGGAACTGGGAGAGTTCTCTTTAAGTGTTTTTTCATACTCTCAAAACATGAAAAACCCCTGAGTTTTCTTTCTTTGGACTCATAAAACAAACATTGAAAGGCCCATGTGGGATCGAACGACTCCTTCCTAGGGTTTTTTAAACATACTCTGAGGGACTTGTCTGAACGATGAGCTTACATCAACAAGAATATGTTATCCTCCTCAAGCTTGTGTAAAAATAAAGAGGTACTTGCCAGAAATGGTGGGGGGAAATTTGGGAAAGAAATGTATCTAAACCTGTACTTCATGGAAGAGTCGCTTTTGAACATGACACCCTTTCACTGGCCTTGTGTATAGGTTGGAAATCCACTTGTCTCCTGATCATACTCCTATAAGAATACAAATTGGTCTGTGATCCTTGTTGTTGAGTCAATATTTCCAAGACAATTGTTGTGTCTTCAATTTGTTCAAAGAGAAATTCAACCCAAAAATCCTTCTATTGCGTCGGTCATTTCTGTAGTCTTTAAGCCTTCTGTTGCATCGACCATCCCTGAGTCAGTCCTAAATCACTTATTATTCTTATCTACATCTTGTTACTTGTTTCGTGTCATTGATGTGGGATACAGTAAGGCCCTCCTGTGACGAGTCTTTTCCTTTCGACTTCAACTCATTATCCAGGAATTAGACTTAGAAACTAATTGGTACCTTGGAACTTGCATTCCTCAATAGTAGGTTTCCTCACTTTCGACAGTGGTTTTTCATTATTGACCCCTGATCAGGAGATTCCACCGAGTGTTCGACTTCAGCTCATTTATTCACATTCATTGGATTGTACTAGTGTACCTTGGGAGTCATTGACATTAATGGTAATCTCCCTCATACTTGTTAATGGTATACACTAATGACCGGTAATCAAGTGGTTTCTACCATGTTCGACTTCAACACATGTATTCACATGGTTAGATTCGTACTATAGAGTGGTGGATATGAAGACCCTGGATCTTTTCTGACAGATTAAGGTTATGTTGGAGTATATTTAGTTTGTATTGTTGCATAGATCCACATTGTATGTCTCATGTCTATGTTCAAATTTGAGTCTTTAACACATAGATCCACAGTGTACTTTTGGTGGCTATGTTCAGACTTGAGTTATATCGGCATGGATCCATAGTGTTTGTTTGGTGGCCATGACCTGTCTTACTTGACATGGATCTTCGCATGTCAACATTTATGCTTTGATTCATTTGTATTCTGAGTATGGGAATGCCTACCTCAGTGATGATATATTATTGTACTATATTTCCTTGTTTGTTGGCAGGTTTCCGACCGACTATTCCTTGTTCTCTACACACACTCGACAAAGTATTTCAGCTATCACTATGTTCTAACTTCATACTTTGGGGGGATCTTTGTTAAAAATTATTTTTTTCATTCCTATGATCTTTATTTTCATCATCCCTATGACCATTAATGATGTAAACCTATATGTTTCCTTTAGAGGGGTCAGTGGTTTGAGTTCCTGAAGAAAGAAGAGAGAAGAACTTTTCTTGAGAAAAGAAGTTGCATTCCCCTTTGTAAAACCCCTATTAAAGAGGATGTTTGTTGGTTTCTATATAGGCAGGGTGAGAGAATGCCTGATTCTTGCAGGCTGCACCATATATGGGTTGCAAGAGGTTCACAGGTTTCTCTATAAGTAGGGTGCAAGAATGCTCATATGAGGGAAAAATGAACATTTTCTCGATTCTTCTAGAAGAAGAAACTTCCATGGTGAGGTGGCATCCGAATGGTTTGGATCTTACTCACTTTCATGATTTAGTGGGATCATCCTAACCTCGTCACCTTATCCTCTTCAACTTATAAAAGGAGAGGAGATCTCATGGAGAAAGTTAGTTGTTTTTGGCTTGGGATTGTTAGCTTGGTTAGAGTGGCTTTGAGATTTAATTTGTCAAGATAGATTGTGAGTAGCTATCAGATCCATGGTCTCAGAATCCTTGGAGCAAGAAGTGTGTGGGGAATGAAGGACATATGGAAGGGACCTTATGACATCAAGGCCATGGTTGTAATCTCTCCTTCACATTTAATATGATACAGTAATGTGATTCTTTCCTGTAAATCTTGTTGTGTTTTATTGTATGATTCCTTGATCACATACATAGGTTTATATTGCGTTTATGCTATTACTATCACTTAATAAAGAATTGTGATATCAACACTTTCTTCAAACCAGTTCATATGATCAATGATGTAGAACCACAAGATTAACAATTTAAGTGACTGATACATTCTGCCCTTTAAAATATCTTGACCATATGACCCACGGTGGTGACCTCACGTTAGATGAGATGAGCACATGAGTTCGTATCAATTCAACTGCCACAATTCATTATCCCGATGAGATGGACGATTGTCGAGATTTCGGGTCTTCACCCTTCGGGTCTTCGTGACTTCAAACCTTTCAAATCTCCTGAATACGATATCGTCGAATAGATCAGACGGTTCACATTATTTCTCGAAACCAGATCAATGGTTATCTTCTATCCTTACATCTATCCTTTCATTCCTTAATTCGATGGCCATGACTTAATCAAGAACTGTGATGGATGTCCACCATTTACTTCAGGTCTCTAGACTATTATGCTTACACTATTCTTCCACTTTATTTTGATCAATGATCTTGAGTGAAATCAAACATCAGATCGAGGTCAATATCTCCTTCGAGTCTTTAGACTTTGGAGATTTCAAGTCTCAACCCCTTCCTTCCTCCGTACATCAATCTTTTGGAGCTAAAAAACTGCTGACGAGTGTCCTTATCATGGCCTTGATATCTACATATTACACACCATATATCTTCCCTTTTGTATTTTCCCTTATCTTTCTTCATATCCTCGACCTGTAAAAACAAACTAGTTAGCTGGCTCATGATCTGGCTAATGCTTGAGCTAGATTCTCACATCGGTGTTGATACAAGCTTCATGGAGATCTCCAAAGCTTCTTCCTGAGATGAAATCTTCTGCTGCATTAGAGGGACTCTTATGTGTGGTAACAATGGAGCAATGAACCATTCTTTACTCTATTCGCCAGGGATCTAGAAAGTTAATCGGCCTGTCAGGGTTTTGAATCTTTGGTCAAAATCTCAAATAGGTTCATCTACCTTTTGTTTAATCTCTTTTAGTTTTGTAATACACTGTGAATCCGACTTAGTTTTATTAAACTACGCAATTAGTGCATTCTTGATCTCATTCAGGGGCTTAGGTTGTGCAAGTCCTTGGACAAGTTTCATGTACTAGCTCAGTACACGGTCCCTTAGCGTAGTGCTGAACTGGGTTCTCTTCATGGCTTCATCGGTGATACTTTTAATATTCCATATGGCTTCACACATAAACCAATGTTGATCTGGATCTTTAGATCCATCTCCTCTAAAGATAGGGAGTCTCATTTCATCTTCCATAAAGTTGACTAGGGTTCTTGTCTGAGTAGATGTTGAGATACTAGTAACAGTACTCTGAAGACTCTGGTGGTTCTGACTATTCTGATTGCTAAGTATTGTTGGGGAAACAGGAGGATTAACGTTACTTACTTCAGTAGTTCATGTAGTTCCTGAGGTTTTTGGATTTCTTTGGCACAGTTCTTCAGCTTCCCCTTCTTCTATTCTGGTGGGATCTAGATTCTCTTCGTCGGTTAGATCTACCTCTTCTCCACTATAGAAACCCTCTTCTTCGTAGTTTTTCTTAAACATGTTCTCAAGGTAAACTCCTCGAAATACTTTCCCACTACGCGTATGTCCTACTTCTGTGTCTCTATTGCTGTCCGAGATCTTGAACATTAGCCTTTTTAGTTCCAATCAATCTATTGTATCTTCAAGATGTGGTTTTCATGCAAGAGCATCTTGATTCTTAGCTTCAGGAAGTGCAAAAATTTTCCTCTGGTTCCTTTGAAAAAGTATCTCTCGGCTTGGCTATATGATTATGTTCTGTCAACAACAAACTCGGTGATATACCCTTCGATGGTACTATCAAACCAGTGATCTACTGCTCTGGATACAACATTGTCAACTCTCTTGACCTTCTGGATCAATGCTCGTGTCCAAACCACAAGAGATCTATATATAATTTCAAACTGTGTGTCAACTAACCTAGCCAACCACTCGTGTAGCTCCTGATGGATTCCTCCAAATAAGATCTCATGAATGTCGGTGAAGATGTATCTTTGTAGCCAATCTTCAGTTATTATTTTAGGGTTCTTGTTCTGGATTTTAGAGAAGTCCTTCTCTTGATCCTCTATCCATTTCTGAATCTCTGTCTTCGATGGGAACCACCTTGACATTTCCTTAAAAATATTCATGTCCCGACAATAGAACCATTTTTTGGCCAGGGGCAGACCCAAGGTTCATCTCCAAGAGCACACCAATAAGCCCTAGCTATTACCCCTTTCGACAACACCTGTGAAGCACATGAAGTCTCACCCAAAGAAACTATCAGGGGGTTGCAGGATAGAGATGTATACAACCAGGGGAATATCAAGTGGTTCTTATTACAACAACAACATAACATGCATCTACCATTCAACTAGATAGATCTATCATTCACAACTATAGATCTGATCTAATACAATAATGCAGATAACAATATAACAATGACAGACCTCAAAGCATCAATCACACAAACAACAATAGATGTACATGGTTCACCCTCTCTCTAGGGCTATGTCCACATAATTGTGCTTATGATATATTAAGATAAATCTTACAGTTCTGATCTACCCTTTTAGCCAACAGATCCTTTCTCTTCTCTCTCTCCTTCTCCCCTTCTTACGCACCCAGCTACAGGACTTGATCTTCGCACCCAGCTGAAGATATTACAATACCAGAAGACTCTCACTCTCAACACTTCTCTTACTCACAGTACAACATTCTCTCAATGAAAAATAAACCAATAACAAGGATTAACAATAGTACTGACCTTACCTAGGTCCTCTTGACCTCTATTTATACTTTACAATCCCTCACCGACAACCTCAGGTTGAAACCTAGGTGTCAAAACCCTAATTACCAAAACCCTAGGTGTCTACAACCCTAGGTAAACTTGACCCATTTTTTCTAGGCTTCGCCAGCCTGTCTTTCCTTCTTCATCTTGCAGTGCTCCAAGGCATCTAATGCTATATTTTTCCACTTCCCTAGTCATCCTCGATCCATCTTCCTTGCTAATCTATCATCCTTTATCTCCTCATCCAACGACTTGCTTTTCTTCACTTCACTCCATCTTTTCTATTCTTTTTCTCACTTCGACCCAATGATAGTCACTATGTCTCCTGCAAAGCTCGCTTTTTGTCTTTTCTTCCTTGTTCTTTGATTCCTTCCATAACCAAGGGAAATAGTGTCAGACCTATTTTCATCCTTTACAACTGAAGGAACTATGCCAGACCTATTTTCACCTTTTACAAATGAAGGACTTGCATCAGATTTCTTAGGAGTACTAATTTCTTCCTTGTTCTATCCAATACTAGATTTTTCATTTGGTGATCTCTGACTATCCAATATCTCATCCAGGGTCATGGAGTTGTTCAAGAAATTGATTTGGGTGTCTGACTTCTCAACCTTCTTTCTAAGATTCACAACTTTTTCTCCCAACTCATGACAATATTCTTCCTTTTTTTCCAACTGGTTCCTTACTACCTCTTCTCTCCTTTTAGCTTCTTCAAGTTGAATTTTAAGATTGACATAGCTTTCCCTTAGTTCTGCAAGGTTTTTGCTTGGTTCATCATCTTCCTTATTTTCTTTTACTTGACTAATTTCTTTCTTCATCTTCTCAATCTCCTCTTCTTTCTCTTCTAACTGATTGTCCTGCTCATATATTATCTTTTCACCGTCCTTGAGCATTTGCTTTATTTCCAAGACATGCTTTTGACTCTTTTCAAGAAATTCTTTAGTGTAGTCATGAAGATAGATATAGTATGATTCATTATGGTCATAGAGGTATTCACAGAGACTCCAATAAACCTTTTGTTTGGCCTTTGGTAGTTATTCTTCTTCTTCTTCCATGGAATAAATGCTAACAGAACATTATGTTATTGTATCTGAGTCTTCTTCTTTACTTGTAGGGGAGGATTCAATATCATTTTTATTGCAATCAAAATATTGTGGGGAGTCCTTACCTTTATTGATGGCTGAGTCTTCATCTTCATCCTTGATAGGATGTCTTCTATGTCTTCATTTTTTATTTGATACATCTTTTCTAATTTCATCCATAAGTCCCTAGAGGATGTGCATAGTCCTATGCTTGCCTTGGATGTATCTAATAATTCATTGAGAATAATATTCAATGCTACTTGGTCTTCCTTACTCTTCTTTGGACTGTAATTTTGGATACATTCTTTGATGTAGTTAAATCCCAGGGCTTGCTTACTACTGAATTCCAAACTTCAGATCATTTTGACTTCAAATACTATTTCATATTTTCTCTCCATGAGGAATAATCTGTTCCATCAAATAAGGGAGCTTCAATTGCAGAGAGATCCATCTGTCCACCCATTTATTTAGGATCTACCTTCCTGTTACACATTATTTTCTTCATTCCTATGACCGTTATTTTCATCATACCTATGACCGTTAATGATGTAAACCTATTTGTTGTTAGGACCACATAATGTACCTTTTTTCCCATACTTTTTGCCACTATTACACTTTTGATCACCCACATTTAAACTAATATTATCACTCTATCTGATCATTCGAAAGGTATACAATGTCCCTTCTCATTACTATACATTTAATCTGTTTTGCATAATATTTTACATCACTCTCGTACTTAACCATTGATTAGAAATGTATAAGTGCTAAAATAGGTCAAACTGTAGATTAGCATTTGAGGCCTGTTGCTTAAACAACAATTCACAGAAGGTGTTACGCATTCCAAGGTCGCAGATGCTGAAATACAAAGTTGTTACATAGTCCAGGGTCGCAAATGTTGACACACAGAGCTGTTACATAGTCTAGGGTCACAGATGATGAAACACAGAAGATCAACGATGCTGAGGAAGTTGTTACACAATTCATGGTCACAATGTTGAAACACAGAGGAAGCCATTACACAGCCCAAGACCGACGATGCCGAAACACAAAGGAAGCCATTACATAGTCAGCGGTCAACAACAACTCTATAACAATTGCACCGTGAGCCAAGCACCAACCATCGCTCCTACATGAGAATACTGAACAATCAAGAGCGCAAATCTCATGGTTGAAACATCCTGTGATTTGTGGTGCTGAAACAACATCAGCAGTAACGAGAAAGAACTGTTACTCCAGCAGTAACAACAACACCTCATTCAACACTTGTAATAGCATTCTGTTGCGCAAGACTAGGACATCCTATTCTGGTTTAGAAATTCGATCTGACTAAGAATAGGACACAGATATACATCTGTAATTTTTTATCAATTGTATCGAAGGGGTTCCTTCTTTAAATAAGAGGAAATCATCATTCGAAGGATCCCTAATTTTATGTATTAGGAAAGCTTCAGAGAGAGGGACGTACTTCATTTTTTTCCAGATTGTAATATGATCCATTGATAGATGAATAAAAGACTGTTTTGAGCATCCTTCTCTAGTCTTTTCGTCTCAGGGGAATCTTTGTTATAAAAATAGGACCGCAGAACAATAAAATAAAACAAATGCAGAAACAAAAACACAGAAGACACACAATACAAGAGAGACACAGATTTACGTGGTTCACCCAGTGTGGGCTACGTCCACCAGAGAAATTGCCAGGTCCTTCCTTTATTATTATCCAGCAAA